>QEOT01122648.1:0-32658 GCA_003123785.1 Pterocarya stenoptera | reverse complement strand
TGCTTTTATAACGAATATTCCGAAATTCTAGTACAATTATGCGAATAAAAGGCTCACAGCTACAGAACTGCTTTCCTCGAGAAAGATGGGTATTATATTAATGGTTAACAATGGATTACCACAAGGTGGGAATGATCCTAACTATTTAGGTAAAGAAGGAAATAATCAAGTTTGTGATGGCGGCTGCACGAGTGTAAATGGTCTTAAAGTAGTTGGTTGGTCCAGGCACACCATCTGTAGCTCTCTACATTCGTAAATCACAATATTTCGAAAGGTGAGGCACCTGTTTTTTTCTTTGATGAGGTGGTAGACCATGGAGTCATCGACTCGTTGGTCTTGTTGAAATATCTATCTTTGATTTATTTTTAAATAAAAAAATGTTTTGGTACGAAGAGTCTCAATCGAACTTCAAAGAGAAAAAAAGTGGTCCTAAGACTCGTCAATATTTAAGAGCTACCAACAATAGGATGAATAATAGTGGAATTAATAGCAAAAGAATAGAATAATAGATAACGGAGAAAATGACACTCGCTGTTTAATCAGATGTTTAGATCTTCCGGTGCACGGGATCAAATCTTTGCAATAAGTCGGTAGGTGTTCGTGAATCATGAAATTGCAGAATCAACTTCTGCTTGGCCCAGCACCCACACCGCACACGTTATTGTACCTCAGTGCCGAGTCCTATACCAATATCCTTGCTGGACGAGTCTCTTTCCTAACTTGCGTTTATCCTTGCTGCACGAGTCGCTTTCCTAACTTGCGTTTCAAGAGTGCACTCATGATAATCTTGACCAAGTTATATTTTTTCTAAAGGAGTTGCTTTCGGCGTATGTACTCGTTTTTTCCCTTTGTTTTTTATTTCACGCGCGAGTTTGGTAGGTCAAATTATCGAGTATAAAAACTGAGTGCATTTTATATTTATATTTTTTAGGTCCGTTGAATGTTGGGTTTAATATTTGGTAGGATTGTATTTGCATTTACTTTCTCAGATATCTTGGAAGCATGACCTGGGTTTTACTGTGTTTGGTGCTTGCTAACTCTAGAGTGACGTAACTTTGTGCACTATAACATCGTATATGCCGCGGGATTAATTGGGTGTTCTATGTATTACCTTGGCAAGGAGAAAGCCTTTTTCTCCCGTAGGAATGCTACACATTATCCCACGTCACATATTTAATATATTTTAAATTTTATTTTTATTATTTATTATTTTATTTTCTTATTAAACTAATTGAATTGTTCTACTTATCATTTATACACTACATATTTATTATAAAAAAAATAAAAAATAAAATAAAATAGTTGAGGTGTATTGTGTATGATGACAAGTAAAATTATTCTCTCTCTAAAGAATCACTTCTCTAGTGGTGAAGTAAACCCCTTTCGAATTTGACTATAAAAAGAAAGAACACTCCCTGCCAATATCACTTGCGTTCTCCTGCTTTTGGACCCTACAATTCGGCTTTCTTTGTGGCGGTGAAAAGGAAGTCCACTGCTGATGGTGTTTTCACTCCACTTTTGCTTTCTCTTTGCGCTCGAAAAAGGTTTAAAATATTTGTTTGTTACTATTTTTCGTCCCATCCCCCATATCTTCACATATTTGAGTTTTTCGCCCCCTTTTCCGTTTTCACGTACTCATCGAAATAACAAGGATACCGGAGATGTTGTCGTCTCCTTGTATTTTTTTGTTCCTTGTTATTAACTTTCCCGTAGAAAGCTTGATTGATTGCCTGGGATAAGGGAGCGGATATGTATCGTACTGCAATATGAATTCAACAACTTGTGGGGTTGAGTAGGTATTTAGGGGATCTGGAAAAATATTAGATGTCATTTGTACTGCTGGCAGTGGAGCTAGTCCGGATGGCTATTTCGTAGTGCATTGAGCTGGTTTAACCATTAGAAGATTGCAAAAGCTCTTTTATAGCTATTTATATTAAAAAGATAGAATTTGCAATGAAATCAATGGAATTGCTCGTTGAACCTACGTAACTATTTGAAAGTTGGATTTTTTAGTAGATTGTTGTAGAAACATGGTCCAAGATCATACTCATTAGTATCACGTTTTTGCAGGTTGGAAAAGCAATGGGTGCTGGTGGCCGAATGGTAGCTCCCCTAACTCCCAGTAAGTCTGAATCTGGCAATCTGAAGCGAGTTCCACACTCAAAGCCCCCATTTACCCTTGGCCAGATCAAGAAAGCTATCCCACCTCATTGTTTCCAGCGTTCTGTACTCCACTCATTCTCCTATGTTGTTTACGACTTAGCTATAACCTCTATCTTCTATTATATTGCTACCAATTACTTCCACCATATTCCTCAACCACTCTCTTACCTTGCATGGCCAATTTACTGGATTATTCAAGGTTGTGTCCTGACAGGCGTTTGGGTCATAGCACATGAGTGTGGACACCATGCCTTCAGCGACTACCAGTTGCTTGATGACATAGTTGGGCTAATCCTCCACTCCTTTCTTCTTGTCCCTTACTTCTCCTGGAAGTATAGCCACGGCCGCCATCATTCTAACACGGGTTCCCTTGAGCGTGATGAGGTCTTCGTACCTAAGAAAAAATCTAGTATCGCCTGGTACTCCAAATACCTGAACAATCCACCAGGCCGGTTCGTCACACTAGCAATCACACTGACTCTAGGCTGGCCTCTATACCTAACTTTTAATGTTTCAGGCAGGCCATATGATCGGTTTGCAAGCCACTATGACCCTTATGGCCCCATCTACACAGATCGCCAGAGATTCCAAATATACATTTCTGATGCTGGTGTTCTTGCTGTCTCTTATGGGCTCTACCGTCTTGCCATGGTGAAAGGACTTATGTGGGTTATATGCATTTACGGAGTACCATTGCTGATCGTGAATGGGTTTTTGGTGTTGATCACGTTTTTGCAGCACACTCACGCATCATTGCCCCATTATGATTCCTCCGAGTGGGACTGGTTGAGAGGAGCTCTAGCAACTGTTGACAGAGATTATGGAATCTTGAACAAGATTTTCCACAACATCACAGATACTCATGTGGCACACCATTTGTTCTCAACCATGCCGCATTATCATGCAATGGAAGCTACAAAGGCGATCAAGCCAATTTTGGGAGATTATTATCAGTTTGATGGCACACCGGTTTATAAAGCAATGTGGAGGGAGGCAAAGGAGTGCCTTTATGTTGAACCAGATGAAGGTGGGCAGAGCAAAGGTGTCTTCTGGTACAACAACAAGCTGTGATGATTGAATCTGGCAAAATGTTGGTTCGAGATTTTCAGATTTTTGTTAGAATATTAGCATTCCTGGCTGGGTAATTTTAAGTTGTCTGCTCACTCCGAATTGGACCTCCTCCAGTTCTACTTGTGTTTTCCAATAATTTTCTTGAGCCCTTGTCATGGTAGAAACTAAGACATTTTATGTTCTGATATATGAGTATTGTTTCTCGATAAAAATTGGCACATATTTAAATTTGTTATGAATCAGGAGGAATTAGGATTGGCATGCTAAAAGGAACCTAAACAGGTATTTGATGCTTATACGCTTAGTGGTAGAATGGGCCTTGGCGACCTTTCCATTTCAGCTATAGAAAAGCCCGACATAGTTGGGATGATAATGCGGGAACATAACACCTGCAAAGACGAAACTGTTGATGCATGGAATCAGTTCTCATCTCCAGAAATGCTAGTATTGTATATAGCAAAGAGTAATTTCTGTATTTACCTGGAGTACTTATGAGTCTCACAGGATGAAGCAAGCGTATTTTAATTTAGCTGGCTCTTTTTTAGTTTTCATTCCCCTCCCAATTACGAAGAAAGTGCAACATTGAAGATGGAACTAGTACTGTGAGAATACCAGCATCTAGCAAAAGCCAATTTTTCAGGCCTAGCTTGTTGCTAAACTTGTCCCATTTGGGGGTCCATTTAACTGAATGGAGAAGATGGGGGCTGTCCAGGAAATTCCTGAAATTGAAATTATATATTAACATGACCCTACAAAAGCCCAATTTCGGAAAGGAAAGCAACGCCGCTCCCTTGGTTGTGTCGTGATATTTGATTTTTAAAATTGTCATGGTATTTATTACTGTTATCGCTAACATTCATAAGATTTTAAAGCCGGCCAGTTTGTCATATTATAAATGGAGTGTATAAAAGTGGTAAATATACATATATATATATATATATCATCAGCATGCATAATCTTCAAAAAAAAAAAACATGCATCATCTTATATATTATTGTTTGAAGTTCTCACCTCAAGTCGGGACAGCAGCAGCAGTAGTACTTAAATCATTAGCTAGGTTTTTTTTTTTAAGAGTTTAATTTATTTCCCCTCGACTGATGATGATGATAAACATTAACCTCACGCAAAATTCTTGTAATATATATATATATATATATATGTATATAAAGACTATTAATTCATAATTTAGTCATGGTGACATCCTGTAAATTGTAATGATGAAGTACTACTGATCTTATGATTAAGTCCTATTTGATTACACAAATCATCTTATCTTATTTAATTATTATAATTTTTTTCAATATCTTGTACAAAATATAATAAACAATTCAATTTTTTTAAATCTCAAAACAAAAAGTATATTAAAAAAATTATATTTTAACAATATTTTATTTAACTTTTATCTCATCTCATCTGTGTAACCAAACGAAGTCTAGAGTCTTGCATATCATCTAGAATATTTGACAAATTGGAGATGGTTCAACCCACATTTTAAAACATGTAAAGCAATATTGATCTCTCCTCAATTCATGTGATTTATTTTAGTACCAAATGAAAACTACAGTACTGGTTGTTTTTATTGTGCAATATATATATTTATATATGCTTTCACTTACGTATATTAAATTAAAAGGATCGTCGAACTAGTATTGATGAAGATGCTCAATTTGACCAATAAATTAGGAAAATGATAATATAGATAATTATGTTGATAATCAACCTCTCAACTATCATCTACTATAATTAATTAGACTGATCATACTTAATTGCTGCCTCATCATTATGAACAAACATTTCTTTTCTTTTGAACAATTATTGAGGATAGGATTTTCCTCCTCAATTTTTTTATATGTTTGTTGAGGGAATATATATATATATGGTAATTAGTAACGTAACAAATTGGAGAGCTGTTTGACCATAAATATATATATGCATGATTCCTTAGATGGATTAATATATATTATTTTACTGTTGCAATAAACTTGAAAGGTATTTGCTATAAGTATTATATATCTATATATATATGTGTGTAAGAATTGCTTAATATGCTCAATTTTCCTTTTTTGATAAATAATTGTCCATCAAAACTTGCGTGTTTTGGTTTATTGAAGTAAAAAGGAACAGTTTAGCCTTTTTTGAAAAGTATGATCCATAGGTCTGACATGATCATGACATTCTGCTAAAGATTGTTTAGTACTAGTTTTGTACAGATGCATAATTAGGACCACATGATGTTGATTATGAAAACTACTGGCTACCAAAAAATAAATATTAATGGTCTAATTAGAGGGTAACTCTTAATAATTAGTAGAAAACTAATTAATTAAGATAGCGATGGTTCCAAAAAGTATGTTCAACTCTATATTATAAAACTCCAAAAATTGAATATCTTCATCATAAATGTTCCGTCGGCATAAGGAAATCACAGCTTGTCACCGTGAGGTCATATTGTTTTGCGCATATAAATATATATATCCTATTTTTTACACAACCGAGGCTTTTTTCATGATGTTAATACTTTGATTTATATTATTTTTAAATATTTTATTAGAACTCTCTCTAATATTACTAATCGTATTAACGATTATTTAGATATTCTTCAGAAGTTAGGTTCTCTTTTCATAGATTATGTATTTACAATGGAAAATTTTACTCTTCATCCAGTTTTCCTATCACACGCCAAAATTCACGTGGCAAACCAGTCTAACAATAACTCCAGTCCAAACGAAACCCACGTCTCCTGAAGCTCGACTCTCTCTCTCTCGTCTCCTGAAGGTCGACTCTCCCTCTCTCGTATCCTAAATCACACATCAAGGAAAGTAGAAGATTTGTACTCTTGTCTCCCTCTCTCGTCACAAGTTCCCAATCTTATGTAACGTACGCAGCCTCCAAGGCAGCTGTAGAGACAATGGCAAAGATAATGGCGAAGGAGGTGAAGGGAAGAAATAATTGTGAATTTTGTAGCACCAAGGCCTGTACCAACCGAGTTGTTCTTTGCGGGTAAAATCAAGGAAACGATCAAGAGGTTTGTGTATGGCTGTTCTTTTGGCTGACTCTGGGAACCCAAAGATGTGAGTCAGGTTGTGGGGTTTTTGGCGAGTGATGCTGGGGAGTGAATTAATGGCCAGATCATTCGGGTGAATGGTGGATTTGTTGTTTAAATTAAAGCGTCTTTTTCTCTCCAATCTTTAAATTTTATTCACTCTACTTACTCTGTATTAGTGTATATATATTCAGCGCATTGTAATGTTGTCGAATGATTTCAACTAGTTTGATCTGAATCCCCTTTCGACAGGAGAGAGAGAACTTTCAAACAATCACTATGGCGTGAATTTTTTTTGGTCGAGAGAGAGAGAGAGAGAGAGAGAGAGAGAGAGAGAGGGAAGTCCGCTGGTTTCGTGTGGTGTATGTGGGGAATTGGGCAGATGTGTAGAAGCACTCAAGTGCATGATTGAGGTATAAACTGGACAATCCTAATTGTTGGAAACCATAGGGTTTGTGAAATCACGAAAAAAAAAATCTTTCAACTAGAAGATAAATCTGAACTAGAACAGATCAATACAACATGTAATTAAATGAGATTAATTAATTTTTAAGGTTTTTATTGAGTAGGTCATGCACGTGCAACACATGATCATATATATAGACGTGAGATTTTGTATTAACAGATATTTCACCATATTTAGCTTGCACAAATAAGGAATCATTTTAATTTTAGGAACCAATCAAATTAGTCTACTTACCTTATGTACAACTCTCTATACTTGGTCTCTTGTATATCTATTTATTTGTAAAGTTGAATGCAAATCAATATATAGTTTGAGCAAAATACTTCTCCCTCTTGTTTTTTAACATGATATCAGCCTAAACTGATCTATACACGTTACCCTATGGCCAACTCTTCCACCCCACCCATTCCCTCCCTTTACCTCCTTCATCCCTCAGATTCTCCAAGTTTAATCATCGTCAATGTTTCCTCACCAGCAACAACTACCCAAAATGGCAAAAAGCCATGATCAGAGCACTTAATGACAAAAGCAAATTTAGTTTTGTTGATGACACCCTTAACCCCCCTCCCCGCGCCCTGATCCTACCACACTTGAATACACTCAATGGAACCAAATGAAAGATATGGTTCTTACCTGGATCCTCAACTCCATTAGCCTTTCCCTCGCTAATTCCTTAGAGTATCATACGAACCCCCGTACTGTTTGGCTCGACCTCTCTTCCCATTTCAATCCTGGAAATAATGCTTGAATCTACCACCTTAAACTTGCTCTTTCCTCCTTACAACAACCCATAAACTCAATTCATGACTATTATAACCAAATCAAACAAAGTTGGGATGAACTTGGACATCTCCAAAGTAGCATTAACCTTAAAGATTTGAAATAGCAAGTTGATGATTAGTGCGTGTTTCAGTTCCTCCTCAGCCTCAATGACTCATTCACCCCTCTCTGCACACAAATCTTAGTCATGGATCCCCTTCCCTCAATAAGTAAAGTTTCCTTTATTTTATTTCAAGAAAAATAATAGAGGTTGCTCAACCTTTGACCGTCATAATTGGAGACGCTTGCCATGGCTATATGAACTGCTGGGCATCCAAAACCTCATTTGAAATGCACGACGTGCGGAAGAGATGTGTTAGGGACCTCGGTCAAGTCCCTAAACACTAGGATCTCCACGCCAAGGGTAACCTTGTGATGACCGAACCTCTATTCCTCTCTTGCTTGATTCTTGAACAATAATGGCAAAGATGACAATTTGGACAAGGTAAGGTTAGTGTTTAGGCTAGGAAGAGTGTAAGGAAATTTGAAAAAAATGGCTAAGTGTTTGGATGGCTAGGCTTGCATGGGGTGCACGGCAATGGTGACTTGCATGGATGGCGCTACTTTGGTGATTAGGGTTAGGGTTTGGATAAGGTGGCTAGGGTTTGAGATGGAAGATGAATTAAGGTTGTGGAGTGGGCGGCACTAGCTTCGCCGAATAGGGGTTGGAGAGTTTTTAGGAAGGTTTTCTAAAAGTAAGGGATTTGATTGTGGATAGGGATGTGGCTGGCCAAGAGAGATGAATTGGTCAACTATTTCCAAGTATGGAAACCCTATTATGGCAAGTGAGTTGGTTGACCAAGCCAATCCCAATATAGAATGAGTGGCCGAAATTCATTTGGAGGCCAATAAAGGAAGTGTGGTTCGGCTAGGGCAACAAATGTTGAGTCAACAATTTATGAAAAGTTGACAAACACTAGAGTTGGCCGAAACTATGAGATGGATGGATTGAATGAGCCAAAATATGATGAACACCAAGAACACAAGATGAACATTCAAGAACAAATGATGAACTTGAATGAACAATGCAAGTAATTCAACAATTGATTCACAATGTGCACCAAAATTGAATAAACCTCATATATTGATAAAAGCAACAAACATAAAGATGATCAACTTGGATTCAATGAATTGCACAAAGTTGATAAACAAGATAAATGGATTACTCCAATTCAATGAATTGCATGGAGTAATCCTCTCTTTGGGATTCAATGAATTGCACCCAAAAGAGCCCAAGTGTCTAGCACCGAAATGATCTCTCAACAATATCCTCACTCTAGTCAATTTGCCAAAAGATGTGAAAGAAATGACTAAGGGTCCTATTTATAAAAGTTACAACTTGGAAACCCTCAAAAGTCCATTTGCAATCAAATAAATAAATAAATAACATAAATAAGGATAGTGACCATATGGCCGTGGCATGCATGAGCCAATGGTTCGGCTAGGATGGTGCATGGTGATCCTTGGTCTGGTCCATGGCTAAGTGGCTCGGCATGGCTAGCTGTGGTGCATGGCATGGTGCTATGCATGAGCCGGCTGGTGGGCATGGCATGATGCCATATTCGGCATGCTGATGGTGGCTAGCCATGTGAGCCTGCTGCAAGGCATGGGCTGGAGCCATGCGCTAGATGCATGCCACTAGCCTGCTCTGCATGGCACGGGCTGGAGCCGTGCGCTGGATGGCATGCCACTGATGAGAGGCCTTTACTGATTGGAGGAGCCTTGCCTCATCTCACTGCGTTCGACTACCCACGGGGCAAGACATTCCAATTGAAGTAATTTGAATCCGTTCATAATTCTCACTTCATGTCAATGTATGCATCATTTGCTCATTTGTTCTGTGTACATACATGCATGTTCAATGACATCTGAAGTATGCCATATAATTAGTGAAATTAAATTTGGGAAACTACATTAATCTCTTTTTGTTTGTATAGAATAGTGTTAGTTTATTGAGTAATGCTATGTGTACTTATACTTTTATTTATACTTTTANAATTTATGAAAAGTTGACAAACACTAGAGTTGGCCGAAACTATGAGATGGATGGATTGAATGAGCCAAAATATGATGAACACCAAGAACACAAGATGAACATTCAAGAACAAATGATGAACTTGAATGAACAATGCAAGTAATTCAACAATTGATTCACAATGTGCACCAAAATTGAATAAACCTCATATATTGATAAAAGCAACAAACATAAAGATGATCAACTTGGATTCAATGAATTGCACAAAGTTGATAAACAAGATAAATGGATTACTCCAATTCAATGAATTGCATGGAGTAATCCTCTCTTTGGGATTCAATGAATTGCACCCAAAAGAGCCCAAGTGTCTAGCACCGAAATGATCTCTCAACAATATCCTCACTCTAGTCAATTTGCCAAAAGATGTGAAAGAAATGACTAAGGGTCCTATTTATAAAAGTTACAACTTGGAAACCCTCAAAAGTCCATTTGCAATCAAATAAATAAATAAATAACATAAATAAGGATAGTGACCATATGGCCGTGGCATGCATGAGCCAATGGTTCGGCTAGGATGGTGCATGGTGATCCTTGGTCTGGTCCATGGCTAAGTGGCTCGGCATGGCTAGCTGTGGTGCATGGCATGGTGCTATGCATGAGCCGGCTGGTGGGCATGGCATGATGCCATATTCGGCATGCTGATGGTGGCTAGCCATGTGAGCCTGCTGCAAGGCATGGGCTGGAGCCATGCGCTAGATGCATGCCACTAGCCTGCTCTGCATGGCACGGGCTGGAGCCGTGCGCTGGATGGCATGCCACTGATGAGAGGCCTTTACTGATTGGAGGAGCCTTGCCTCATCTCACTGCGTTCGACTACCCACGGGGCAAGACATTCCAATTGAAGTAATTTGAATCCGTTCATAATTCTCACTTCATGTCAATGTATGCATCATTTGCTCATTTGTTCTGTGTACATACATGCATGTTCAATGACATCTGAAGTATGCCATATAATTAGTGAAATTAAATTTGGGAAACTACATTAATCTCTTTTTGTTTGTATAGAATAGTGTTAGTTTATTGAGTAATGCTATGTGTACTTTTACTTTTATTTATACTTTTACTTATAAAACTCATTCTGTTAATTTTTTTTTTTTGAAATTCAGATTTTGAATATCAAATTTCATGATTTTCAGCATATCAATAATTGACACGTAGAGAAGTAAGTTTTTTTTTTTTTTTAAGTACATTTAACATTTTCTTAGTTTATTTTTAGAGTTTTGTTATTCATCATCCCCACAAACCACACATTACATACTCAATTTTTTTATAAAAAAAATTAATTTATTCTTCCTAAACTAATTAATTTCTTCTATTTATCATCCATATATCACACGTTTTATAAGAGAAAATAAATAAAAAATTAGATATGATATTTTGCGTATGAATGATAAATAAAATTTTTCATATTTTTATCATATTAAATATCGGTATGAAGTGCTTGAAGTCAACCTAAAAAGATTTTTTAATAAAAATGCATGAGATTTGTTTATTTTAAAACTGTGTTTAGCAATAAAGATATCATGAAAAAACTGAGAATGATCAAGTTGGAGACAGATAAGTTGATGCGAGGAAAACCCAGGCAAGATCCAGCTCATGGGAAAATATGGGAGAAAAAGAGAGAAGTGGGTGGAGGCTCGGCAGCGATTGCGGCCCACAAAAGGACTTGGAACCACGTCAATGGCAGCGTCTCCCCACGCAACAGCAAGAACGGTCTTCTTTGAATTCATAATTCTTTTCAATTCATTTCAACTCATCTTATCTTTATTATTATAAATTTTTTAAATTTTTATATAAAATATAATAATACTTTTTTTTCAAATTTCAAAAAATTCTTCTAACAAAATATAATAAATAATTTTACTTTTTCTAATTAAAAAATAATCTTTTTCAATTCCCGTACAAAAAATAATAAATAATCAATTTTTTTAAATTTAAAAAAAATAATAATATTAAAAATTAATATTCATAAAATATCATATTTTACCATTCATAAATTATTTCAATTCTTCTCAACTCTCTTTTAGTCCAAACAGTTCCTAGCTAGCATAGGTTAAAGCGTACGCACGCGCACGTCTCCACGTGGCGGTTACGATTCTCCTACGTAGTGGTACAGTACTGGTACTGGCTACTACCAGTAATTTCATTCTTTTAAAAAATAAAAGTTATAAAGTGGGCCGGCACGAGGGTCTCGTGTGGGTGTGATGTCTTGGTTTTGCTGAGGCAAACACAGGAAAATATGATACATGCGTGTGGTGTGGTGTGTGGGCCGGCGTCACATTAACTTTCTTGCATATGCCTTCACGTGGGCTTCCCCACCCGCACTACGGTTATTAAAACAATCAAAACCGTACGATCTCTCTCTCTCTCTCTCCACCACTACACCCATCATACACGAATCATCTAACCATAGAAATTATATGATTCTTATGTTTAATTTATTCATAAACATCTAATATTAACCATTTATAAAAGTATTATTCTTTTTCTCCTAAAGTGCATGAGATTTGTTTGTTATAAAATACTTAGAAATTAAAGTTCATAAGATTATTTTGAGTCTGCAAAAAAATAAAGAAAAAATTTATTTATCATCATTTTTATTATTATCTTCTCAACATTCATTTATGTGACATTAAATGATAAGTTCATAGTAACATATAATAAATAATTTCTAATAATTTAATACTATATCATGTGAAGATAAAAATATGATGATAAAATGGATGGTAAGTAGCATTGCTTAAAGAATAATGACATTGATCAATAATTAGAGTTAAATTCCCAACTTCTATATAAATATATAATAAAAATAAATAATCAAGGGTATCTTTGTTTGATTTATTTATCTTTTCAATAAACCAAATTCTCATCAAAAGAGAGATTGGGATTATGATCGGTTATCGGGATTTACCAATAGGAGAGGGAAAATAAAAATAGTAATTAAGTTAGGCTTTGTAAATATACATTCATCTTGGTTTTGTTTCGTGATTGATGATATTTGAGTATAAACATTGCCCATTCTTTAAAAAAAAAAAGATAAATTTTAATATTTATATTAAAAAATTATTTTTTTAATAATATACTCTACTTAAAAAAAATATATACACAAAATTTATACAACTTAAAACTATATATAACATTATTATTTTTTATATAAATATATATGTTTGGATTGTACCTCCCAACCTCTCTGTCTCCACGTGTTTCTCCATACAGAAAGTCATTGTTCTGCACAGCCCATAATGACTTTTAGATTATGTTTGGGAGGTGAGAAGAGAATTTTGTGTTTTGTTTTAAAGTTTAAAATATTATTTTTTAGTTTGAAGATTTGAAAAAGTTAAATTGAAATTTGAAAAAGTTATATTGGGATTTGAAAAAGTTGAATTGTTTATTATATTTTATATAAGAATTTGAAAAAGTTGTAATGATGAGATGAGATGAGATGAAAATTTTGAATAAGATGAAAGATCCAAACATAATCTTAATATTTACCTCCCCCTTGAGAATGACCAAGTACACCCTCTTTTGCAATCTCACGATATGCTAATAATATAAAGGAATTTTCATAAGTTTTTACTTTGTTTATCTGATCGTATCCCCTATATAATCTTGTTTTCTTAATTATTAATTTCCATGAAAAAATCTTTATTTTTAATTGTTATCACATAGGGGTAGTACTTGTTAGTTTAAGCCTAATAAGGGCTATCATTTCATCAAGGTCGCTTTCATGCCATTAGATTCAAAATATTTTCTTCTTAAAACTTAGCCACGTAGGTCCATTAATTAATCCTATAATACTATTGTGGCCCTACATATATGATTATTCAAAAAAGAGTACAGATCCTATAAATGTCATGAACAGTTGTGATAATATTTTATTCGCAAATCAAATGATAATAATGACGAAAACAATTGCCTTCATCTAAAATTAGAGATTGGTATCTTAGACATTGTTCCAACATTAAAATACTTATAAGAAGAGAAAATTAAACATATCAAGTAAGTTTAATATATAGAATTTATTGAATCTCTCAAATAATATTAATATTAAATATTAAATATATTATCGAATCTCTCAAGTGAGTTTAAAGAATAATGCTATGTGCAGTATTCAAAATAGAGACAGCAAGGTAAGTTTAAATAATTTTATCTTTAAAATTATAAAAATATTCATCTTAAAAGAATATTTTTCTCATTTAATCGATTCAACTATTATGATTGGTCGCTGAAAGGGGAAAAAAAAAAAATCAGAGAATCTTTAGTAACTTAAAATATGAAACAGGAAAAGGGTTAGGACTACTGCAGATA
Source organism: Pterocarya stenoptera (assembly GCA_003123785.1). Taxonomy (NCBI): domain Eukaryota; kingdom Viridiplantae; phylum Streptophyta; class Magnoliopsida; order Fagales; family Juglandaceae; genus Pterocarya; species Pterocarya stenoptera. The sequence continues at coordinate 18,753 of QEOT01122648.1, read as the reverse complement.
GTTCTGCAACGCGGATTACGTACGGCTGTCGTTTTGTGGAAGCCAGGATTTCGGTTTGTATTCCAACCACTTGCATGATTCCCATAGTTTGGTAGGGGTACTAAATAATATACAATACAAAATATGGTTTTGGGACCTGACCACCCCTACCCCTTCTATTTCAGCCCACATTACAAACGGCTCCCACTCCTCCATCGATCCCATGATTTTTCCCACCTCTTTTATATTATAAGCATTGTTTGTCTCTGAAAATTACGGTATTTTCGGTTTAGTTAATTAGGAAAGAAAAGTGCTACAATCATAAATATATTTTTTCATAAAATTAATTTTATAAATTGACGTAATTTTATGTGATATGTTATATTTATTTTATATTAAAAATAATTTATGAATAAATCATTTCATACTAGACGCTGCTTTATTATTGTTTTTTTTTTTTTTTTTTAATAATAAGTGGTAACAAATTCAAATATATTTAATTTCCAAGCTAGCAAGCTAGGTCGGGATTTGATAGCTCAAAATATTTCATTAATGTTTGAGATAATCGGAATACTTTGTGTTATATTTTCAATTATTCTATTAGGGAAAACGAAAGCAGCTTGTACGTACAAATGAAAAAGGCCGCTTGCTCATTAAGAGAAAAAGATGTGTTTGGGACGGTAATTAGCATATTAGGGAATTAATTTTCTTCTAATGCTCTTCCTCCCATTATGCCACCGACGACACAAATCACATAATAATTCCCTTGTAATTATTTTGAAGTCATAATACTTTTTTAATAATGTGTTGATTATATTTTATTGTTTGATGGGCCTTATTTCACTATAAATATATAGGTTCTACTTCTACTACAGAGAATTTAATTATTTAATTGAGAGATATATAGACATAAATACCAAATAATATATATATATATATATTGTCACATGATTCTTTTACGGCATATTAATTGTATAAAGTACTGGAACCAGTAGCATTGAGTCATGATCATTATATACATTAACGCCCAATTTTGAGTAATGGTTGTTGAAGGGTCTAAACAAATTAAAGAAAGAAAGCAAGAAAGAAAGAAAAATATCAATAGAAAGAGACACCAACAACGACCTCTCTAACGAGTGTAATCCCGTTTGGATGTTGGAGCATATTGAGATTAATTCAATTTAATCTAATTTTAAGTTAAGTCTAATGTTTAAATACTCAACTCTCAAATTACTAAATATCACTCAACTCAAAACTTCTTTACATATAGGACCTACAACATTTTTCAACTCAACACCTCTTTATACGCGAGACCCATAACTATTTTTAACTTCTAATAAATATATCTAAATTCATCTTAACATATTGTAAACTTTAAGAGAGATGATCTAGATACCAAAGGGGCCTTTTGGTCATTACAAGAAAGATGATCATATGCATTATTATGTTCATATATACATATATATATGTGTGTATATATATATATATATCCTCCCCATCTAGGTCTCTCAATCTCTAGCTAATTATACTGCATATTCATAGACAAAACGTCCATTATAATTACTATTTAATACAAAATTAGGGAATTGGGGGACCATTGAGTTCTGTTTACTTTATTGACTTACTTGCAATCTGCCAGACAAGGATTCATCCACTACTTGCTCCCAACAACAGATCAGAGCTCCCTTTTTTTTTCTTATTTATTTATTTTTTTGTCTCCATCCTTTAAAATTATCTCTGTATATTGTCCTTCCCCTCAAACATTACTTCTCCACCCATATATATATAAAAGCATTCCCTTCAAACAAACACACCAACTTCTCCGCACCTCTCTCTCTCTGTGATCAGAATTTTCCATGGATTTGAAGGCAAAGAAACAAACTTGGACACCCTGTTCAACTTCACCTCCCCTAGCCATGCGCCATGATTCAAAGAAAATATCCAAACCCAAGCCAAAGATACGCATAATTCACATATTTGCACCCGAAATCATCAAAACCGACGCAGCAAACTTCCGCGAGTTAGTGCAACGACTCACTGGAAAACCCACGGAAAAGGGCTGCAATAAGAAACCGAGAATTGCCCTGAGAGAAGAGCCAAGAAATGCTTCATCCGACAAGCCAGTGGCCAAACTGGAGCTCCGAGCTGGGTTTCGTGGTTTGGAGTCAAGGGAGAGAGTTAAGGATGAGGATGGGATGTGGAATGGTGAGAATTCAGGGGAGTTCTTGGGCGGCTTTGCAGACTTGGAGGGTTTTATTCAAGAGCTTGGTGAATTCCCATTTCTTCCTTTGGATGCTTCACACATGCATGGCTTTGGAGAAGCTCAATTACTTGCCTAGATAGTGAAAGAAATGAAATGGTTTTTCTTTTATGGCCTTTTCTTCTTTTTCATTTGTTTATGATTAATATATGTTTGATCGTCAGAACTTTGTTTTGATGGCTTTAGCTAGATGGTTTAACAGTTTTATCTTTTTATATTGTATCTCTTTTTCTACTTGATCTTCTGAACCTCTGATACTCCAAGATCTCTCTATGCTGTAAATAGAAGAGCTATACTTTCAGGATTCTCCTTTTGCCGAGAAATTGCACTTAATTCTACATGATTACATTTGGATGCAGTAATCGAAAACATTTTCTCGACTTCCTTTCTCTTTTTTAATGACTCTTCGAAATTTTAGTTCGATGTATTAGGGTTTTGTTTCTTTCTTTTGGATGTGGCACTGGCTCGATCTTGTCATGTCTGCGTGGGCCTCTCTCTCTCTCTCTCTCTCTCTGTGAACAGCATAAGAACGTGCAGAGTTTTATATGGATAAATATATTACTTTTCTTGCAGGACTTGCTAAAATTTTCATTTATATGAATTTATTACTAAAGTCGTCTCTAGGTAGTTCTTATCCTGTCAAGACACAGATATCAAACTGGAACACAAATTCATATGATTAACAAATTTCAGGCACATCTGCCAAGTTTAGCAAGCCCTATTGAGAACTTCCCGCGCCATCTATGGGCCGGCTAAATGAGGTTTAAGTTTGCATAAGCAATCAGAATCACATGTACATGAGTACTGAGAACAGTTTTATCACTGCCATATATTACAACCAGTTTAATTATGATCAGTTCATGACCTGATACTGTCGGCCGGTGTTGCAACAATGCATACAATTGGAGAAATGGAGTCTTCATAGAAAATAATAGATCTGGAAATTAGGAGATCATGTTGAATTTCTGTGCATGTTATATTGGCAAACTGCAATGCGCTATTACGCGTAATATTGTAATGCATGACCAAAGTCTAGAGTGATCTCTTAACTACCAGGAGTAGTCATTTTTGTAAACACTTGCTCGCTCTGTGTACGTACGTAAATGATTAGCTTGTACAAATCAACAAGAACAGATGGAGCTCGGATTTTATTTTTACTACTAATCTGCACGTTTCCCTGATCTCTCTATCTTTTGGTTGTACTAGTATCATATAGTGATATAGTATTTGATTATGTATGTTAGTGATAATATGATGGTTAGATTCATTTTTTATATAAGTGCATGTATATAATCAAATTTATAGAAATGTATTTATAAAAATAAAAAATATTATAATTTATTATACTATAAAATGTATTAATTATCCTTGATACACTACAATAAAAAGGGTCTTTTTCGACCAATTTATCACAACTAAAAGACTATTCGCAACTAATTTTAGTGATAGTAACAAATTATAACATGAACTAGAACTAGATCATCAATGAGCGCACGCGTTCGCTTTGAGCTAGCCTAGGCGCTATATATAATTTGATGATAATTTTATAGACTAACAAATTAAAGGAGAAAATAATTAATGGGTGTGAGAGAGTTTGAGTCTTGGATTGCAAGTTATCGATCCGGTGAAATTAATCTCTTGTTTTTTTTTTTTTTTTTAAAGAAACGCCCTAGCTTGCCACCAAGTATTTAATATTAATACTTGAGTTGAAAACATGGGCAAATCCTGATCAAGTCAACATGTTTTGGTAAACTTTAATCACAAATTGCAATATATATTGATTCCTTGGGCGGCGGTTGAATGGGATTAATTTGGCCATTACATATATAATTAAAACTAATATTAGATTAAGATGCATGATATAATATTTTACAACTTTGGTGGCGTAATGTGTTGATTTCTTCAAAAACAAAACTTCAGCTTTCACTTGGAATTAAGCTCTCAAGGGAGAAAATTATGAAAAATAACAAAAAAATACAAAATAAAATAGTCCCTCATCTAGTCGTATTATGAATCAACGAATTGTGAGTGGCATTTACAGATTATAAACTTTTAGAGAAATGATCACTTTTATTTCACCCTTAATTATTTTAGCGTGTTCATTAATTTGCATTATTTATCAATCATTGAATTTGTCTTTTTGAAAAATACAGTTGACCTAACAATTAATAGTACATCAACACGTACAATACGATGGACGTGCGATGAGTACTAGTGTTTTGTTCCTATATGATACTACAACTCTTATAAAAAAATCTTATCGGATTCAAATGACCAATTCGCCGTCTTGCTGACCCATGGGAATGGGGTTTTGTTTTTAAGATGTAAAAAAAGAGGCATGGAAGACCAGAAAAAGAAATAAAAAAAGGAACAAACAAGTATTAAATTGCCAAAGCAGAGAAATTTGTCTTCCGGGTTAAGGTGGGTAACACGTCTACTGCATGGTGTGGCTGCAAACATTATTTTTGTCAAAGCAGCACGGCACTGGTTAGTCAAGCAAGTTCACACCCCACACAAGCAAGTTTGTTCACATTTACAAGGCACGACTAAAATGTTAATTCGAAGCAGCTCACAGACACACAGAGAGAGAGAGAGAGAGAGAGAGAAGAATGTAATATTTCTAAACTCATATATATAGGGTGATTGAAGTAGAGGAAATTTTCAGTTTTCAAACATGTACAAATTCCTAACTCTCGCATACTCCGTAACGGATTCTGCCAAGGGAGACGGGGGAGCAACCAATCTTGTTAAAACTTCGGGCAATCCGGCTGTATCCCTTATTATATGAACAAAAAGAATTTTGATGGTCACAAAAATCAACAATTCTGGTACTAGTTGCTATATATTCCTACAAATCAGGTTTTGACCAAACTCACAAAGTCTTCATTATCATCCTTTCAAATGACAGTAACATAACAGGATATGGTGATTATATATACATTTTATTTCACTTGCCCATCATCTCGGTCATGCCTCTTCCCAACTACATCTAAAGGTTATGCACAGAGCCAAAAGTCTTTAACAATCTTTTAGTTTTTATAATACCATTTCATACTGATTATTTACTGCAAATATCATCCTCTTTTACTTTCTTCCCCTTCCTTTAACGAACTGGGAAGTCAAGTTTGCAACTGATGTAAGTAGTTTGTAGATTCTTCTTACATTCTCACTGTCTGCCACAATTTATTCATGATCACAATTTACAGGCATGAAATGTACAAGAAGAAATGTTCAAGTGAAATAGTTTAATGGTGCTAATTGGATAAGGAATCAGCAATATGAAAGGTAGCAAGAGGTGAAAACGGAAAAAATAAGAACTAAAAAGTCAAATTTTTTTAGAATTGACTTTTCCGGTTTCCCTATCCTGCCAAAACTTTCACCTGAAAACATTTCCAGCTCGAGATCACCAATTAAAGCAAAGGTTATTATTTATAGATTATAACTCTAATTGCATTGATCAAGTCGCACTAAAGTTAATACAGCAATTGAAGATGGCAGAGACTGATTTTGTATACATCATTATATACTTCTGCAGCAGTAGCAGTGAGACAAAATTTCAAGGACGACACATATAAATATTATTCAAACTTGTTCAAGGAGATTATGCTCAGTAAAAATACTTACAAGTATTTCATCATCAAGATAAGAAATCATAAATAGTCTTTGGAAAGATCCACCTGTACAAAGGAAATCAAGAGCTCCGCATACAACTGAAAAAATACAGGTAAAATATGATAACTCTCATTGGATTCCATAAAAGTTTGAACTCATGTTACTTATCAAATTAACAAAAAAATGAAATTTGAACCATTATTTTCCATATATAACTCGTTTATGAATTTATATTTTTCCAATGAGGCATTTGCAGGAAGTATTTGCCCACTACAACAAAGAACGGCAAAGAAATTGAAATAGCATCACTCAATATGCCCAAATCCTGAAGAAAATTGTTGAGAAGTTTTGGGCGGGGAGGGGGATGGGTTTCAAGAGAGAATGTGTTTTCATACATAAAGCCACACACCAAGGATGTATAACGTACATTTCTACATGAAAAACTCTGCGGCCCTCTGCAGGTTCTGATACCTCAGGCAGGTTTGCATGGTCAGTTGAACTCTTTATTTACAGCCACCCAAGGTTACGCACAACGAGTGGGAAGATTTAAAAAATCAACGACATGACTTTTGTTTTTGTCCCGGATCATGATCAGCTGCTTCAGTTTCCAATTAAAATGATAGAAGTTATACATAATAGAACCAAATTAAGTTGATTTCCCAAGACAAATTGTAACACCCCGTTCCGTAGGATAGAGATGTTATTAACATTCAAAACATAATGCCCGGTAAAGAGATTCATATCCTAAAATATCTCATTTATTGAAAAGCATCAACTATTAAAAAATGAACTCAACATAACTGTTTTTGAAACATGAAACTGAAACATAAAAGAAAAACATAAACTAAGCTAATTCTTGTAAAATTAACACTTATTCCTTTCTAAATCTTTACACTAGATCTATTCGTAGCCCTCCAGCTCTACGTCCTCATACTTATCATCTGTGATAGTTAAACACAGAAGAAAAATATAGAAACAAACAAACAAAAATGAGTCGAATACTCAGTAAATAGAATATCATACTGTAAAATATAATTTAGCCTAGCATAGACTTAATTTCTGAAAAATCTTCATACATACATACATCATCATGGATTAACATAGCATAACTGTTCGTCATTAACATGAGTGGAAACATACATAATCATGGCAATATGTAACGTGAATGCATAATTATTTGTTTATCATGTCTTACATGAAATGAAACACGCTTGGGTCTGTGTTTCACCTAACTTGCATAACATGGAGTGAAACACGCTTGAATCCGTGTTTCACTTAACTGAATGAAATACGCTTGGGTCCGTGTTTTGCTTAATTGATTAACATGGAGTGAAACACGCTTGGATCCATGTTTCTGAATAATCTGGAGTGAAACACGCTTGGATCCGTGTTTCTGAATAACATATAGTGAAACACGCTTGGGGTGTTTCACTTAACTGAATAACTTGTTAACCACGCTTGAGTCTGTGGCACTGTCATAAAACTTCTTATCTTTCATAATGTATGAGAATTTATTTACGCTTCATGAACTTTTCTAACATGGCATATTCTTGTTCATGACATAACATAACATGACATATTCTTGTACATAGCATAGCATAACATGATATTTTCTTGTACATGGCATAGCATGACATGACATGACATAACATGATCCGAATATTTTATGACATTCCATGGCATACATGATCTAAGTTTTACATAAACATGGCATATACGATCTAAGTACTACATGAACATGGTATACATCATCCACGTATTACATGAACGTGGCCTACATAATCTGGCTATTCTATTACATGACATACTTGACTTAAATTACTACATGAACATCTCATGGCTTCCATGTGATTTTTAGTGACATTTAATCCATCAAACAACAAATTCGTTCATTCAAGCATAATTTCATGCTTCATCAAAGATCGTGAAAGGAATCTAACCTTGACTTATCTTTTAGCGTAGCGTAGATAATTATCATAAACACATCATATTTTTATACATAACAATAATATTTATAGTATGCATGCATTTATATGATCATACTATTTACCTATTAGCGTTGCTTCCACAATCTCACGTCGTAGCTCGTGATCTATACGAGACACTAATCGTCACTAACTTTTCTAGAAAGACATGTCGCAACATTCTAAATTCTTAATATCATAAATAGGTATAATATTATTCAAAACTCATAACATATTCCTTGACTTTTATTAAAAATATAACTTAATAATTTTATAAAAAATCCAGTTAAAAGTCAATTAGAATATTAACTAAAGAATAGGCTCAATAACATACTTTAAAATCCGTTAAAAATCTTTTATAAAAATTATGCCTTTGGGTTCATGAACTTTAGACTAGCTTAAATTCTAGCCCACTTTAAAGCAATAAAACAGTTTCTGTCAATTCAAAATTCGCCAACTTAAATTATTGTAGTTTCTGAAATAAGCCCAACAATTTCATTTTAAAAACTAGGCCCAATCCCAACACAAGGAAGCATCAGCCGAATGGGCTTAAGGCCCATGGCCCATGGCCCATTTTACTATTAAAAGCTGAATACACATCTAAGAGAAGGGGGAAGGTGTCGTGCGATACTCACCGAGAGAGGGACTGAGGCGATGGCGGATCTGGTTGGCTGGACGCAACGACGGTGCAACTGGGGGGTCCTTATGGTGGTGTGACACCGAGAGAGAGAGAGAGAGAGAGAGCGAGAACTGAAAGTCACAGGGAGAGAGAGATCCTGTCGGGGGCTTACCGGAAAGGAGTGGGTTCACCTGGGTTGGGTTGGTCGGCAATTTCTGGCTCTGAGAGTGGTGCTCCGAAGTCCTTTGAGGTGGTGGGCAACGGCAGCACAAGCACACGGCCAAAGAGTCACTGCCGCTAAAGAGGGAGAGAGAAATCGACGGGTTAGGCTCAAATGGCGACGGCGTACGTTGAGGTGGGGGAAAAGCTCACTGTCGGCGGCTTCTGTGGTAGTTTCCGACGAGGTGGCTGACTCAGTTGAGGGAGGTGGGTTCTCGGTTTGTAGAAGCTGCTACGGTGGCTATGTGTATAAGGTTTTTTTGTGTTTATTTCTGGAGGTTTCGGGGTGGGTTTTATAGATGAGGGGAAGGGAGATATCGTGATTTGTGAGTGCTCTCGGGGGAGGTTTGAATTCCACTAATATTTGGGAAACTATTCCCACAAGGAAAGAATCATTGAGGGGATATACATACCGAGAGCATTTAAGAGTTTTGAAGGGTTTAAATAGAAAGTCAGTTTCTATTTAGGAAACCACCCAAACTAGGAGACCAAACAGAAAAATAAAAGAGGTGTATAGTTTGCAGTAGAGAAATCATATTCAAAATAAAACTCTAGTGGTTACTGTGAAAGTCGGGTCATAAATAAAATATCAATAACCATTTGATAATAATTCTATTAAAATTAACCATGTAAAATCTGATAAAATTATAATAATAATAATGATAGAAAATTTATAGTTATATAAAAAAAATTATATAAAACTCATCTTATAGTCTAGGATTGTTGCAGAGATCTACCCAATGGATTGGTAGAAATCTATAATTTGGAGGTTTCAACTCCGGTTAGAAAAGAAATTACTAAAAAAGACTTACTGAGAGGAATTGTTAGCCCAGTGGCAACGACATCTCGAATAGGAACAGGCAGTTGTTGCATTGTATTAACTGCCTGACCAAAAGCACCTCTTAGCTGTTCTGGTACAGTTTCTTCAGTAACTGTCGGAGATTCTAGGATCCCTTCAACATATTCCTCTTTCATACAAAGCGGTCCCTCCATGGATAACCTGGTGGATAGAATAAATTTGCTTTCTATCTGCATTCACCAAAAAGCACTCCAGAATAAAAGCAAAAATGAGAAAACTAAAACGGGATGTAAAAGTCCACTGGCAAGCAATAATATGCCCACATTAACTTCTGTACACAAAGCTCTCAACAATTACAAACACAAAGAAGGGGAGTTGATAAAATGTACAAAAGAAATCGTTAAAGAAGTGCCAAGCGCAGAGATCACTTGGAACAACAATCTGAAGAACACTGATTTCAATCAACATTAATAGACAACTTTGCACCACTAAGCATATGATTATTTCTCTGCATTAAGCAAAAGGGCATTCCAAATGGGAAACTCCCATGCTCTCCAAACCAACCTTTCAACACAAAGAGCACAGAATATATCATTTTAGACATTTTCTGGATACTGAATCGCAAATAAACTTCTATGCAAGAATACCATATTTATGCAATCATCTACAGTACTGAGGACATATAAATAGACATTTAAGTTACTACCGAGTTAAGTAATTTCATGTTCACTGTAATCTTTGCATATCCTTCCTTGATCGTCACAAAGTACTCACTCAAATACAAATCTAGCAGCAGATAATCCAGGACTTCCAGACCCAAACCACTCAAAATTCCATCTACCTTCTAGAAAGGGCGATCTGGATAGCCGAGGAAACAAGTTAGCATCTCATACTAAGTATATAGATATGCAAATTCTTTGCTTGAATAGGCACCTACGTAGTTGGTCTGGGCGTCAGATTGAGCCGCTCCAAGCCAGTTATCCTCTCATTCTCATCGATGCGCTGTATATCCGTTGTCTTACCAGTTACTAAACCCTCAAAACCACCAGAATCTTTAAACTGGAAGCATGGCCCCACAAACAAATACCAAAGAGATTGAGCTTGAGAATTTACAAAATGCCATAATTTTCCGAATGAATCAAATCAGAAAATTATAAAATTATACCTATCAAAAGCGCGGAGACGGACATAGAAGCTATGAATACACATAAAGCTTAGAATTCTCGCACTTCCACATATCTTTGAGTTAAAGCAGGAAGAAACAACTAATAAATGATTTAAGTTCGATATGTATCAGGTCAAATGAATGAAACTAAGGACCAAGACAGCCGAAGAAATGAAAATTACATAACATGCCAAAAACTTTGTACTTCTCATTTCAAATATTTTCTCAGCAACCAAGCAGATTCGTAAAACTAAAAGCTTGTCTCTACTGAGTGAATTAAAAATACAACTTACAATAATTGACTTAAGCATCGGATTGAAGAACTAAAGTACACTATAGCAAATAAGGGAACCAATTTGAACAAGTAAAATCATGCGAAAATAGAGTATAATATAAAATAAAATATTCTGCTTCTATATTTTATAAATAGGAAAAAACAAAGTGACACTCATGACAACGAGAAGAAGGGATTCTTTAGCGGAAGGCCTCTCCATTTCCTTAGTGTAAGCTGCCGGAGTTCCCTGTACGGCTTGCTGAACCATTGCTCTGAAGAAGGACTTCCTGCCAATGCTCAGGAAAACGTATAATTTCCGATGAGACCCCGGTGACCTAGCGAGGGAGACAAGTGGAGTACCTGTGGCTGGGGTAGAGAAAAACTGAGACGAGCATTGGTGACTCGAGCGGATTGCGGAGATTGAGGGGAGTGAGCCTTGTACGGACGCCATTGAGGGATGAGAGCTATAGCGGGAAACCCAAGGTCTGGCGAGTGGACTCAGTGGAGATCAGTGAAGAGGAAAATGGTAACCGGTGGGTGAAGGAAGGGAGAGAGAGAGAGAGAGAGACAGGACGACGTCGGTCCGAAGGTATTTTTCGTTTAGCTAAAACGATAGTTAGGAGACAAGAGAAACAATGGAGATGCGGGGTATCGAACCCCGTGCCTCTCGCATGCAAAGCGAGCGCTCTACCGTTTGAGCTACATCCCCAACCTGCTTGATTGGCTTTAGTTTTGGATAATTCTATTTATTGGTTTAAACTTGGAGAAAAAATTCTATTTAATGGTGAGTGAAATTCGGTGGTGCTTCTCTTTTCCCGCCATGGAAGTCGACTCGAGAAGAATATCCAGAGAGAACAATCTACCTCCTATACCTCCCTGGTAACTACTCTCTTTCTCTTCCGTATTCATTAATTTTCAACTCTTGCATGTCACTAGCACTTTCCCCTTTCAATAGAAAAAAAATTATCAATAAACTAGTATTCTTGCCATTTTCCAACTCTCAATAAATTCTTAAATCTCCTTATGCATATAGAGGTTTTTTATGTCTCTCAGAGCCCTAACGCCATAGACTTTCTGCAATATGATGACGGTTTTGACATCTGTTTGATTCTTTTTTTTTTTGTGATTTTGACTTTGGCATTCTTGACTGCAGGATAAGAACTTTGAGATGCAGAAGGAGACGTACAGGGGCCAGCAGTAGAGGCAGATTTACTTTGCTCGTCTCCATTTGATGCGAACCCTCCTCCATAAAAAGGTATAAGAATTTTAAATATTTGAACACTCATTACATGTACAGATGCTTAGATTTATAAAGTATAAAGTTGCTGCAATAAACAATTACAGTAAGTGCAGGAGATATGCAAGCTGGTGCCATGCGGAGAAGATCGTATCACAGGAGCGGAGGATGCTTGATCTTGGTGTTTGATTGTCGGTCATGACCGAGGTGTTGACTCGAGCCAGATTCCGTTATCTCTGTAGACTGTTGCTTGATTTATGTTATTACTCCATCCCCTCGTTCCCCATGGAAACCCCATTTACCAGGTAACTTTTGCTTTTAAATCTTTGTATTTATTAACCTTTTCTGCAATCAAATTTGGTCCCTGAAATCTTCATTCATTTTGGTATTCTGTATTTTCGTCAGTTTTAAATTTGAGTACTGTTATTCTCTTTTTTTTTTTTTTTTTGAGAAAAACAGAACTTCATTGATATATATCTGCAATAACATACTGCAGTCATTACATAGATTGTTCCATACTAAAATAGCCTTAATCTGCTCAGGCCCCTCTTCCATCCAAATTTGCTCATTTGTTTGCAATAAAGCAAGTTTTGCAAGTTGATGTGCAGCACCATTAGCTTCTCTGTAAGTGAATAAAATCTGCCATCCAGACCTTTCCATCAGCATTGATCGAGCATCATACACCAAAGCCCCATAATCTGTACAAAATTCTTCATCACTATTAGTAGCCTTTACTATAACCTGAGAGTCACCTTCAAATTTTACCCTCGCAAACCCCTGTTCTGCACAGACCTCCATGGCCTTCCTTAGGGCCATACCCTCTGCCACAGCAGGTTTCATATAATATTCCAAATTTGTGCACACACAGACCATTATTGCCCCTAATTCATCCCTTATAATTATGCCCAAACATGCCTGCTTCTGCTGCAAGCTTACTGATGCATCCCAATTGGCTTTGAGGCAGCTGTTACTTTGTCTTTTCCATCTTAATTCATTTCTAGCAGTAACCCCTTCAACTTGCAGAGTACCCTCTTGAATTTTTGATTGTATGAAAAGATCCCTATTTGAATCAGCAGCGTTTATCACCTGGTGTGGACTCTCGAAATCTTTTCCAAAGACTACATAATTCCTCCTAATCCATATCTCTCAAAATAAAACAAGAGAGTTGTGTATCTTCCACAGCTCTTAAGCTTACCGCTTAAATTACCTTTCTTGATATGGCACCTAGTGTGATATGGCACCAATGTGGTTTATTAAATTTAGTGCTATGTGGTTTATTAAATTTTCTTTTTAAAAATATATTCAAAATAAAGGGCATAAAAAAACACAGGAAAATGAAGATTCAAATCTTTGGTTCCTCTTACCATTTTTGTATTTGAATTTGTTTTTTTTAATAAACACGTGCCACCACATGAGGGTTATTGAACTGTAAGTTTTAATTGCCAAGTATCATTATTCTTTAAATTTTCAGTTCGCTCGTGTACATTATTAATTCGACTTAGGTTTTAGATTTTCCTCACAACGTGAAATCCAGGGTTTGGGGACTTTGTGATGCCGTGTTGATAAACTCCGTGGGTTTTGTTAGTTACATGATATTTTGTAGGGACGTGTGGAATTTGAGAGTTCAGTTTGTGGGGGAAATGATTTGAAATTGTGTTTCTTAAAGGCGGATTTATAACTGAAAAGTTATTTACGACCAGGGTTTTGGGGTAGGCACCCAATTTTTGCTTATTTATCTATGTATTTTATCTCATCTCATCTTAACATTTAAATACTAATAAAATATAAACGCTTTTTAACTTCTCTTTAATACTTTTTCATCTAATTATTACAATTTTTTCAAACTTCTATAGAAAATACAAAAAAAAAAACTCAACGTTCTCAAATTATAAAACAAAAATAATAGTAAAAAAATAATATTTTAACTTTATAATATTTTTATTCAATTTTTTTTCCCTCATTTTTTAAAATTCAATAAAAATTTCAACTCAAACTATTTTACTATTATTCACAAGCCATCTCATTATTGTTCACAAATTTCTCATCTTATTTTATCTGACCATCCAAACGAGACCTCAATTTCACCGGTTTACGGTAGCTATATTTTATTGGTTGAGCATTGAGGCATGGATTTACCGTTCATTTTGTGGGGCATCTCGAATGCCTAGTTTAGGTTTTTAGCATAAATTCACAATCTAAGAATTGCTTGTTTGTTTGTTAGGTCTAAGCAAGGTACTACTAATTAGATAAATAGAGTTCGGTGGAGTAATTTAGAGATTTGTTGGGTTTGCACAGTTTGCAATTGGATTGGAAGAAGGCAAGGAATGCATCCTAGCTGGAACCCTGAACAAGCACATAAAACTCAAACCTTGTCCTGGATGAGTACTCCGAGGACGTATTGTCAATTGTGATTAGTTTATTTATCTGTCCTTTTCAAGGTCATATTTGGTTTTCATGATTGAGATTGGAGTTTTAGAAGGAATAGCTTTTCATTGCAATCTACAGAGATCTGCGACTCGACTTGTCAAGCCTCATAATTTTATGCACCCAGATGATAAGCTGGTTTTAGAAGAAAAATAGTGGAAGAGTTAAGCTTGCTGGGAATGTGCCCTTAGCATCTGTATATGTAACAAGTTTTTTTCATGATAAACATATTATACCGTCGGAAGAAAATTCATTTTCAGAATCTGATAGTAGTAAACTAGTTTCTTTTAAGCTATTGGGAAATTTTCTTTTGTCAATGAGTTGCTCATGTTTTTTCGAGCCAGTGTGATTTCAGTCATCTTTAGTTGCATTAGAGTTTGCCATTCTAGAAATCTAGTCCACTTTTAGGTGGAGATGTTCCATGGGGGCTTAATCTATTAAGTTCATTACTCCTTTTAAATGTTCCTTATTTCTAGCATATCCAACCTTTTCTTGTGCTGTTTTTTTTTATACATGGGGTTGGGATTCGAATCTGGTTCTCTCATTTGGAGACCAGATAAGGTCTTATGCCATATGGTCCAAAGGACCTTGACTTGTTGGGCTGTTCTTTCAAATCATAATATAGGTCTAATTGGTCTTTGTAGTACAATTGATTGGATAGTTTTCATCAAAGTAAGTGAAATTTATGTGCGGAATTAGCAGTGAATGATCAACTCTCTTCTTCTTATTCTTCTCAGCTTTGCCTAAAATTTGAGTTGTGGTTGGTCTGTCTTGTATTTTTTCTCCCGGAAGTACAATTCGGTATAAACCATTATCTGTATAAAGCATGTTTATTGGCATTGACATGGTGCGCATGATAGGCATTGTTGTTGCTTTGCATGGAAAGGAAACTGACGCTGGCGTCATTTTGGTTCAAGATGTCCTAGAGGCTGGTCTACCACCTCAGATAGAGCTTCCCTTTAAATCAAGTATGATCTGGTTAACTTCCTCCATTTTTACTACTGCATGCTAGAAAAGGGTCGACCATGAAAATATGTTTATTTTATAACTGATTTTTAACAATTAATCAATGTAATTATACCACTTCATTAAAGATAATTTTAATTTTATACAACCACTTTTCATTTGAAATGAAGATTAAGAGTTGTAAGTTTATCATTTTTCTCAAACTTAAGAGGAGCGTTGAAGTTCATTGACAAGTTATTTAATGATAGTGATATGAATCCAATATTTTTCTATCCAATTTTGCAATTTGACACGACTAAAGGTTATCAGATTTTTGAAAGCAGCTACACTCACGTCTCATCTGTTTTCGCAGATGAGATAAGATGAGTTGAGATAAAAGTTGAAAGTTGAATAAAATATTATTAGAATATATTTTTTTGAATTTAAAAAAGTTAAATTGTTTATTTTATTTTGTGTGAAAATTTAAAAAAATTGTAATAATTAAATAAGATGAAAATAGTTGTGAAAACGAATTCCAGAAGAGATAACCATGGTTTTAACATAGGATACATCGATGCTTTTTGTCCCCGAGTATATTACAAATTAATGTTCAATTACTCTTCTGTTGATGTTGGGTGCGGATGCATACATTTTCCTTACAATTTCTTAATACTTAAAGCATTGGACTCTCATGGTGCTGCAACCGAGCTTCAATTGTTCAACCTCGATTGATATTCTTTTTTATTATTTTTTTCTTTTTTATTTATTTAAAAAAAAGTAGTTTTCAGGTTCAGTTCGTTAGGTATAATTATGGAAAGACGAACAGATGGCTTTCAAGCAATAAATTAAAAATGATATCCCAAATTACCCATATAAAAAATATCGTGGCCCAGATTCGAACCAGATCCAAATTTTATGCCACTTGCCACTAGGCGGCACCAACATGTGTCGTCAATGATAGATATTGGGTGACAATTTGCCCATCTTATCTAATTGGAATACGTTTGTATTCTTATTGCCTATCAGCGTCTGACGTGCCTAACATTATTGACCTATTAGACACCTTGGCTTTCTCCAACGGCTATATTTTTGCTTTGACGTTATTCAAATCATGGTTTGCCTTCCCCAACGGTCCATTTTTCATGTAATAAGACACAAACCCAACGTATTATTGGCCCTCCCCCATATATTTGTGCATTTCATTTTCACATCCCTGTCTGAACTCATACATATTTTTCTCTTTTTCGATAATGGACTCCTCTAGCCCCGCCAAGGTTCAACATGTGAACAAGAAGTCCTCCGATGAACTGCTCAGAAAGTTTGCCGAACTGGATTCGGATTCCGCGGAAGAGGCACGGGGAAGGAAAGAGTTGAGGGTGTCAAAGCCCCGGAAAAGGAGCAGGAGAACGAGAGAAGGTGATCAGTGCGAGAGCCCATCAAATGGCAGTACGAGCTTACTAGAGAGGAAGTCGCTTCTTCCTCTGGCAGTAAAAAGGAGGTCGGCATTGCTTCGGCAACTTGGGATTGGGAGGTCACCCTTCAGGGCAAGGGATAACAAATCCATCTTGGGTAGAATTGAGAAGGTGAGCTTAATAATTGTTTGTATTACCCTTCAAATGCGTTGTTGTTGTTTTTTTTTTATTTTTTATTTATTTTAAATCCTGCTATCTTTCAAATCTTACATATACAATTATATGTATATACATTTATGGAGACACCATGCATCTTTTTTTCTTCATTCTTATTCTTCTCTAATGGGTTACCTATGGAAAAATCTGTGCAGACATGGCATAAAACCGTAGAAGGGGCCTCAAAAGTTTTTATGGAGAAGCATTACCACCGGCATAAGCGTTTGATAAATGACATTGTTTAGATTGAGCTTGAGCTCTCTTTTACTTGGGATTTTAAAGCTTTTCGATGTGCCATTACTGCCTTTAGGTGGGAAGGGGAAATGCTAGTACGCCATTTGTACGTTGGCATTAAATTTCATATCTTGTATTTGTATGTATATCAGTATTCATTTCACCAAACCAATACGGAATAAATCAAGACGATTCAGCTCTCACTCCGGTCTCTCTCTCTCTCTCTAACACGCCTGTGAATAACGTATATAGTAGAAAGATTTGCAGAATAAGCCAATAATTCACAAGCAAAAAGTAGTCTTTGCCCCGGAAACCAAGGTGAATCGAAACACAGAGTAACAAAAACTGAAGTATGCTATGAAGTATGAACTTATGCACAAGATATCACGTGTTATTTATAACATTTTGACTTGAAGTTTTTAAATGGATTCTTAAGTAGTTGGAACTTTCCCCTATCTTCCTCAAAATGGATTTCTGTTTAGAATTTTACAATAATATGGATACGAGAAGTTCGAGTAGGTTAGGCAGCTATTATTGAAATACTGAGAGAATCTGAACCATTTGGAGACATTAGACACGGTTGAAAATTGAAATATAGGTTGACTAATGATTCCCGCACAACAAATTTCGTAACACGTTTTAAAATATGGCACTGGTTTTTCTGGTGAGCAGTTGTTCTTTCATATGATATTAACGAGATCAGAGCCGTTGAATTTAATGGGTTGGCAGATACAAAAATGATAAATGCTAAACGTACAATTTGGTACTCTCTTTGGGATGAGATGAGAAGATGTAGGTAAGCTGAAGGGGTGAATACAATAAATGGGTGGGCTTTTGTGAATGTGAAGAAGCACAAGAAAAAAGTTGCTTCACAGGTCGCATGTGTGTTTCGCCCGTTGGACGAAAACAACATACAACTATTACTCATCCTGCTTTTTTCTTCTCTAGACAACAGATTGTGTGTCAATTTATAAGCCACACTTACTCAACTCACACGTGTCCTTTGCCCACAGGCCACATCAGAGTTCATCCCTTACAACACTTTTGTCCTGTCCCTTGGGTGCAGCTGCATTGGAGCAACATATATAATCTGGCAAGCATATGCACTGCAAAATGCTAACTCTTTACATAATTGCAGATGCATTTCCATCTCATCTTCCTTCTTTTAAATAAACCAACACTTTGTATTTAATTGCTTCAACAGACAAGGGTCCATAGCTCAGTGGTAGAGCATTTGACTGCAGATCAAGAGGTCACCGGTTCGAACCCGGTTGGGCCCTCTAAGTAGAAGGTAAATGTCTTATTTTGTTTTTTAAATATTTGTGGGGCCATGATGAATGGAAGCGGGTCCTACATCCACTAATCTCGGCTGAATATAACAAATTAGAATTGGA
>QEOT01122647.1:15201-32607 GCA_003123785.1 Pterocarya stenoptera | reverse complement strand
TTATTATGCATTCAAACTTTTTTTCTTTGATAAGGGGGATAGGGTGCAAGTATAAAAGTTTTGAATTTTCTACCGTTCCATACCCTTTTTGTGGCGTAGCCGATATAAAGAAGGATATAGTTTTGTGCCGATCAGAATTTCAACCGTTTCGACCCGTACCGACCGATCAGGATTTTGGCCCCATTTCGACTTGTACCAGTCGATCAGAATTTTAGCCGTTTCGGCCTTTACTTGTTTCTTTTTCTTTTTTTTTGTCATTTCTTCAAACTACAAGCTCATTTTTTAACCCCCCAATTCAGACAAGACTATTTATAATTTATATATAATTTATTAATATATAGACTATTATTTTGAAATATAATTTATATATATAATTTAGTCATATATACACTATTCCAAAAATATACCAGTACTGAAATATTTTGTTTCAATGCCTTGACCGAAACGGTCACCGAAACGGTATTCAAAATATTGGCAAGTATTCAATCCTTTAATTTTGGACAATTTCATATGCAAAATATCATAAATGCATGCACTAACATCCAAAGTTTTGAATACCGTGCAAGAGGCCATACTATTCAAGGCACTGGAACGAAATATTTTGATACCGGTATCGTTCCGTGTAGCGATTCAAAATAATACTTCAATACCGATACCGTTTCGTGTACCATTTCGGAATAGTTTATACCTAGATAAATTATATATATACAAGCATTAACTGTACTCTAAAATAACAACAAAATAAGCCATAAATTCTATACTTCTCAATACAATTTTTAAGTTACAACTAACATAAGTTCTTAAGTTTTGAGTTACAACAAACATCATATAAAAAAAAAAAGTTACAACAAATATACTTTTTCCGAAATAGCCCCTGTATGTTTACTAAAATTGCGAAAATACCATCCAAACAGACTGCAGAATGTGTATCGGGCAAAATATTTGTTTCGGCTGAGAAAGCAAATACCGGCCGGTACAGGCCGATACACTCGGTGTTTGGGGCGGTACAAAACAGAAGTATTACCTATACCGGACCAGTGGCCGGTACAGTATATACCGGCTGGTACGGTACATTATCAAAAACACTGCTAACATCACCAAACCCACATTTCCAACTACCTATCACTTGCCAAAAATGAATTCCACATGAAAGTCAGTGGATGCAGAATATGAGGATGAAGTCAAACAATGTAATTCCCATTTAATAAACTAAAATTCTACAGCATAATGAATCTGATAACAAATTAGAAGAATGATCATAAAGCTATCAGGATAGAATGACTTTTTATATTATAGTTTCAATAATAATAAAAAATTTTAAAAAAAACTAGAATATTATCTGTCATATATGTCAAAACTTGGGGTGAAAAGAATAGAGCTTGACATTAATNTGATCATAAAGCTATCAGGATAGAATGACTTTTTATATTATAGTTTCAATAATAATAAAAAATTTTAAAAAAAACTAGAATATTATCTGTCATATATGTCAAAACTTGGGGTGAAAAGAATAGAGCTTGACATTAAGAAATAAACAATTTAATGCCAATGAAGATCTCTCCTTTAATCACTGCTCCCATCTTTCTGGCTAATTCATTGCTATAAGAGGAGATGCAGCAGTTGGTCTAGGAGTGGTGCAGTCTGGAGATTTCTTGCTGATATTGTATGGCAACATGTGCATCACCCTGAATGAACACAAGCAAA
The DNA here is from genome assembly GCA_003123785.1 of Pterocarya stenoptera. Taxonomy (NCBI): domain Eukaryota; kingdom Viridiplantae; phylum Streptophyta; class Magnoliopsida; order Fagales; family Juglandaceae; genus Pterocarya; species Pterocarya stenoptera. Next base: position 30,903 of record QEOT01122647.1, on the reverse strand, counting down.
ATTTGCAGCTGAGAAGCTCCAGTTCTTAACACATCATAGGCCCTATTAATAGAATCAGTGGACAACTTTGAACACCAAATTTTTGTTTGTCTATGATCTGAATTTTTGGCCAAGGAGATCAGGGTGTATATCTAAAGAAGATCTGTAAGGTGCAGCAAAACATAAGGACACATTTGAACTGACCACGTCTGAAATTCCACTCAAAACTCAAAAATCATGCGCTAATTTAAGGTCCTCACTCCTATGGCCTGGGCCAAATCGAAAATGGTATGTAGTTCCTAAACATCCAGGCACACCTACTCATATAATGCACTTGGGGAAATGACAACTGGTAAGTTTCTCCTAGTTGAATCAACATGGACAGGGAGAATATAAATCGGCATGAAAAGGAAAAGTGAAATAGCAATTACCTTTCCCTGCGCTTCTCTAAAAATCGAGCTAATGATGCTTTGCGTGCTTGAGGCAGACCCACTGTAAACACAAATTTTGTACCAACCTTATAGTTTATAAAATGAGTGATGCTGGTATCAAGCTATACGGTTTATTATTTCAACAATGAAACTGCATTGTGCACAAGACACACAAAGTTATACCTGTTGGGATTAAGGTTTTGCCACCACATTCTACCCAACTGACTACTTTGGAAGTCTCTGAATGGTTGGTGGGAAATGATGAAGCTTCAATTGGTTTGACTGTCTCTAATCCGTTGGTTCTACTTGCCCCTACTCCTGACTGAGACCAAGCTTGGGATGTAAGAGAAAGAGGGTTTGGCAGCCCTGGGAACAGTGGTGTTGTATGGGACTGGTTTTTAATCACGCCATCATGTTGGGAAGGCTCTGGGGCTGTTGAAAGTGTCTTACGATATGATGGAGTAGACCCCTTTCCAGCCAGTAACATAATGGCCTGAGCCTGAGTAGAGAGACAAGAAATTAAAAAAGAAAAAGAAAATTCACATTCCGTTCAATGGTTAGATCAGAGAATGTCTTGAAAGATATATAGAATGTCTTGAAAGATGTATACCTTCTCAGCAGTAATATCATCATAAACTCTCACTGAACCAGCGTAAAAGATAGTCAGTTGAGCAGGTGCCCCAGAGGATTTGGAAGCATTCCTACAAAAGTTCAATCTCAATTGAGCTCTTCAACTCGGGTTTATAAAGTTAAAATATTGTTAGAATATAATTTTATAATATTATTTTTATTTGAAAATTTGAAAAAATTAAATAGTTTTTTATTTTTTATTTGGAAGTTTGGAATAGTTGTAATGATTAGTTTTAAAAAGTTGTAATAATTAGTTTAAAAATTTTGGAAAAGTTTGGGGAGTGAGATAAGATGAGAATTTTGGGATGGGATCTATTTCCAAACAAGCCTAGCTTTGATTCAATATCTTTGGTAAACTTCCATTATTTTACAAATCTTTCGTAGTTTTCTCATTCAAAATTGCAAACACAAAAATACTGGATATTTGCATACCTGAGGTCATCAGTGGTACCAACAATGGAACCTGTGGATGGCAGAAGAGAAACAGGGGCTACGACTCTTAGAGGTTGTGGTTTTATAGTAGAGCCAACCACGTTCTGGCCCACGGGAATATGATGAGATTGGAGCACAGTAGTGCCCAAAGCAACCGCATTCCTTTGGTTTCGTCGATTGGAGACTGGGAAAATTGTCTGTTCCTGGGGGCAATGAACTGAATGGACTTCATGGTTTTGTCGAGGATAGACAGTCCTTGCAGAGTGGTTCCCCAGTCGCTTATCAATAGTCAAATTCTTCTAAAAAAGTACAAGATCAGATTGGGAAAAATATCAATCCATTCAGAGCATATATTGCATCATCAGAACAATGTTCAAACTTCATTCCAGCTAACATTATCAGCATTAGAAAAAGAGTGAAAATACTATTCACTGGTCCTAACATGCAAAGCCAAGGCAAAGATATGAACCTGGATTATGCCAGAGTATGGTTGCTGGTTAATGTTGAAAACATCAGCAGTTGAAGAAATACTCATGAATCCAGGTGATAACAGTGATTCCTGCTGAGTCTTTCTGGGCCTGTCTTCCTGAGAAGTCCCGAAAGACAGGAATTGGGATCCGGCAGGAATGTTGTTAGAGAATGACCACTGCATCCCTGAACCTCCCATATGAACTTGAACTGGAAAAGTCAGAGAAAATGCAAAATGAGGCCCTAGTAAGTACGTGAATGATTGAAACTCATAAATGAACTAAACATCACCCTTCCAACATTTCACCATATTAATAACAAATTCCTTCGATACCTAAAAACTAAAAAGGTGGAAACTTGATCCTCTCAAAAAGAAGAGAAAATCAACAGCATCTACAAAACTATATGCTAACAAGAATCATGATCTTCTTAAAGTAAGGACAAGTATCAGAGTCATGTTTTCAAGGCATGTACTTTTTTTCTGGTAAAAATATTCAGTAAGGTTAGAAATCCCATTAGCATGAAAAATCTTTAACAAGAAAGTTCACTACAAACAAAAGAATACAGCACATTGTCAACTTACTTTATATGATGCTAGAAAACAAAGTGCTAGAAAACAAGTTATGGCCTCAAAGAGTAGGATCTATATCCTCATGAACTTACTCTTTATAACAGCCAAAACATTTCTGAACAATTGGTAAGAAGAACATTGAGCTTAACGCTTTTTAATAAGGAGCATGAACAGTAAGATACATTATGCTATATATCATTGTTTATGGCAAACGTTTCTTTAGGGACTATATTATATTGTAAACACAGGTAGCGCCGGGCTAGGCCAAGCATCGCTTTTGAGAGAGCTAATTAAGAACTATAAAACAAAGAATTTTTCTTTAATTTAATCCTTGTGAGCATAACCATTATTTAACTCAGCTTTAGCCACAAAAAGATCCCACAAGCTGACGTGATTTGATGTCATATATATGAAATCATGTTGTGTATTTATTTTTGGAGGACTGCTGCATCTACAAAATAATTATACAAAAACAATCTTATAAACTGACGTGGTTTCATTTGATCTATTAGATCTATTTTATAATAAAAATAACTTTACAATCTAACGAATCACATCAAACTACGTCAGTTTGTAGGATTGCTTTTATGCAATTATTTTATGGCTAGAATATTTTCCTTATTTTTGTAAGATCTCTTTATAAATGTAGCACTTCTCTTTTTTAGAAAAAGGCAATAATTTCATTTAAGAATATATTTTATTGCAGTATTTCTCATAGCTAGTAGTGAGGCACTAGTTTTGAGGAGAATAAAATATGTTCTTTTGATGGGCAATTCAACGTGACACATTAAAAATTAGCATACCCAATAAGCACCTCATGCTCATGTTTATTTGGTTCTAAATAAATTAAACAGGAAGTACCTATCTCGAGTATCTACAACGCGACAAACTAAAGCTGGAATAGTAAAATTAATAAAAAAATAAAACCTTTTTTTAATTTTGGAAAAACAATTATTTAAAAAGCAAAAGGAGGTTTCTACAACCATCCAACTCCCCAGCTGCCCACCTTTTAGTTTTCTAGCTAATTGGCTGACTCACAGTTGCCTAGTTTGGTTGTCAAGAAATCAATAATATTATTTATTATTTTATTATTATTTTTTATCTATTTTTTATTATTATTCGTTACTAATTAATATTCTATTGTTATTTTTTTATTTTTTATTTTATTATTCAAAGAATCGATCATATTATTCCATATGGCTCATTATTCAAGGGTTAATATTCAAAATAATAATAAGAATAAAAAAAATATAATAAAAAAATAAACGAAAAAAAAAAAACAGCTGCCATGTACTACTTGTACCTTAATGCTAGTTGAATATCAAGACAAGCATTTTTTTTTTCACTATTTATGATTTCAACAAATCAAAACCACGACCTGCAATAAACTATTTGTAGATAATGGCAAATGCAGTTTAAACTGGGGAAAATGATACGCATACAAGCTTTCCCACGCTTTCCTATCAACCAAACAGAGGGAAAATTTCAAACTGAAACTTGTTATAATAAGCAGCAGACTGGACGAAATTTTTCAGAAGTAGATTTGAAAAGAGAAACGGGACAAGTACCATACCCGAGTTGTTAGAATCATCATTGGCCTCCTCTTTCAAATGAGAAGCCGAAACATTTTTGGAGCTCAAACCGGCCAGAAAGTCCCTCTCCATATATATATCTGTGTCTTTCAGACCCAACAAAAGCAGCTTCACCAACAGAATAACTTACCTTAAATAAATCAAATCCCGCAGAAAACGAAGAAAGAAACAAAAAGCGAAGCTCCTAAACCTTGTACCTAAGAAAATGCTTTTGCTTCTTACCAGAAAGAGAGAGAGAGAGAGAGCAACAAAGGAAGGAAAGCGAGAACTTAAAGAGAGTGCAGAGTCTGTAGAGACTGTGACATGCAAGCTTCTTTGAACAGTAATAACAATATCCTTGCTCTCCAAAAAAAAAAAAAAAAAAAAAAGAAACACGAAACTTGGACCGTCCGATGAAAAAAGAAAAAGAAGATGCGAGTAGGCGGAATTGTGTGGTCGTGAGGTCGGTGCAGTGTGGGGGAAGGCAGTTTTGTCGGTCACGGACCTCGTGCGCGAGGGATACCTTGGGAGCCAAATACCTATCACAAATTTTAAGAGTTTAAAAGAGGAAATAAATACAATTTAGATTAATTATTATTTATATTCATTTTCTAAATATATAATTGATCAAATTTAAACGAAAACTTTCATTTTTTTATAATTTTTAATTTAATTAATTTTGAGATAAAATTGTATTTTTTACTTTTAAACACTAAATATTATTAGAATTGTAAAAATAAACCGAAGAACTAGCCTGAACTGGCTCAAATTGATTGGTTCGATCTGATTTTTGATCAGTTCGGTCCAAGACTTATTTTAAAAACCGGTCAAAATTAGTCTAGCTCTGGTTTAAAATTATTCAGTATCGGACCAGACTAGTTCGTATATATATCTATATATTTTTTAATTATTTTTTAATATTATATAAAATATTTTTTATATTATATATAATTTTATATAATATATATAATTATATATGAAAAAATGTTATATTATAATTTATAAATAAAATTTAAATCTTAAACATGAACATTTGTTTGATCATATATTTTAAATATGAAGTATATATATTAATTATATTTTATGGCCTAATAAATTTTCAACATATTCAGACCGAATCAGATCGGAACTGATAAAATCGAAAGTAACGATTTATAATAGTAATCGATGTAGTATCGATTATTGAAAATGTAAAATCAGTGTATACCAATTTAGCCCCAAAATTTATCCAAAATAGACCAGTTACATCCCTAAATATTATGCCTTTTTCTAATGATAAGTAGTTAGAAACAGTTGTCTTTCAATTTTAGCTCTTGCATCATAATCCTTTTGTAAGAGTTTTGGTTTTAAAATTGAAGTAGCCTCAAAATTCTGTGCTTTTAATTTTACGCATAAGATTCATTCTATCATTTTTAAAAAAAAAAATTTAATTTAATAACTTTCAATTAACATTTTTCTTTGTAAAATATATTATTTTGTTATAAAACATGAATATTAATAAAATATTCCTCCCATCTTCTTAAAAGGAAAAGAGATAAGTATCAAATAGACTTCATAAACGAGCGTGTAAATATGAGACAACACCATTCATACAAAATTATATGAAAATGTTAAATATATTTAAGAAAAACTTAAGGCTTCTGTTTGGAATTTTGATTGAACTAAGATCAATTTAGTTTAGTCTAATTTTAAAACGAGTCTAACTTTCAAACATCTAACTTAAATCGTTAAACTCATCTCAACTTAAAACATCTTTACATGTGAGATTCACAAATCTTTTTCAATTTAATACCTCTTTAACTGCAGAATTTATAATTTTTTTCAACTTTCTATAAATATATCTAAACTCATCTTTAATAGATTCTATAAAACTCCACCATTTCAACTCACTGTTATTTATAAATAATTCAATCGACTCCACATCCCAGTGGGCCTAAGTTATATTTGTGATCTGCCAATATCCATTAATTGTTGTATTAATTTTCTAAATTTGGAAATATCAAGATCAGAAATTTTAAAATCCCGAACCTTTTTTATACCCGATTAGTTGGGTCGGTCATAAGTGCTGGTGACCGGTCGGTCCGATGTGGGGACGGGGGTTGCAGTGACCACGTGCGCGAGCAAACCTCGGAGGAGGTGGTGATGAGGACTTAATAAAGTGACACGTGGCTGAAAACATGGGAGTTGTTTTAAAATAAAGGAAAAGATCCCAGCCATTCGGGTGTGAATGTAATTTTAACACCAATCAATGCAAATCTGCCACGTAGGCCATGTACCAACCTAAAATTTACACCCACAGGTACATGATTTCTTTTTATCTCTCTCCCACCCCAACGCCTGCAACCCCTCTCTCTCAAGGATGTATATACAGTGATGATTTTCTGCTATGAAACATTTATTTGAGATTGTCTACAGTTTTACAGCTTCACAAGAAAAATAGCCAATCCAAACCGCTTTCTTATTGCAATTAGAAAGAACATGAGAACCAAATAAGCCCCCATAACAATGCAAACAAATCACCTGAGTTGAGGAAAAGGTTGAAGGAAAACAATGCAAGACGCAAAAAAGTGGTAGCACCCATCCCCTCAAACTGGTCTGGAAAAATGACAGAGAAGCTTAAGATATATTGGACTAAGTGAGAAGCACCAATAGGTTTTATTTCAAAGAAGAGTTCATCTTTTCCCAAAGCATTTACATTTAGATGATTTTCTGCTATAGACTAAGTGATGATTTTGTGCTATGAAACATTTAAATGAATTCCTACATTTTCTGCAACCCCCTCCCACGCACAGGAAATGATCTTTTAGATGTAGAAATGAGACATTGGGTAGATGAAAGCTTCAAGCAAGAGAATTTGGCAGGCGTATTTTAGAGAGAGAGAGAGAGAGAGAGAGGGAGGGTTGTTGCAAGCGTCGGGGGTGGAGGAGGGAGAAAGAGAGAGAAGGGAAAGAGATGAAAAATAAAATGAAATCGCGTGTATGTGGGTGCAAATTTTAGTTTGGTACGCATCCTACGTGGCAGATTCGTATTGCCCTGTGTTAAAGTTGGATTCCCACCTGACCGGCTGGGAGCTTATCCGTTAAAATTATGTTTGGTTTAAGCTATGACGCTAGTGAACGCTCCACGAGAAAATAGAAATTAAGGGAGATTCTTCTCCTACTGCTCTGAGCCCTAGTATTGTCAGGTAACGCATCAAGAGAGTATGACTGCTCAATCAAATGGCGCCGCGTGGCGAATTATTTTTCCTTCGGAACCCTGCGACTAGGGTATTGTTATAATAATACCTTATAATTTATATCATATTATATTACAACCAAGAGGAATGCTGACAGCAGTAAATAGTATTAAATAATTTTATAAATTTGAGGTGAGGGAAGTATAACACTTTTATTTTTACTTTTTACATATCTTAAATCATAACAAGAAAATACAACTTAATTAGAATAGATAATTGATACACTTACAAAGAAATTTTATAAAAATAAATAAATAAATTTATAAATTGATGTGATTTCATGTGATCTGTTTAACCTACTTTACAATAAAATTAATTTCAAAAATCACGTCATTTTATAAGTTTTCTTTTATAAAATCTATTAGAAAAATGCTTTAGTTTAAAAAAAATCACAAAAATAAATCTAAACTCGGTTATGGCTTGATGTGATATATTAGATTGTAAAACTACTTTTGTAGTGGAGTAGATCTAAGGTATTATATGAAACTATGTCAATTTTTAGATTTACTTTTGTAAAATCTTTTTATGGCCGTAACATTTCGCTATTTATTTATGACTAAAGCATTTCTCTTTAAGTCATTATATTACAAAAATATTGAGTAATTAATGGTCCAAAAATAATATCAAAATTAATTTCAACAATGTTTGAGATTATGAGTACTTTGTTTTTTTTTTTTAGTGTTGATGGCTTTCAGACACATGGGCAATTAGCCTCGTTCCTCACCTTAAAAGTTTAGCTTAATTTGGATAGTGAAAGTGTTTCATCTCATCATTACAACTTTTTTAAATTTCTACAGAATATAATAAACAATTCAACTTTTTTAAATTTTAAAACAATAATAATATTAAAAAATAATATTCTAATAATATTTTATTCAACTTTTAACTTTCATCGCAATTCAGTATCCAAACAACGACACCTTGCTCTAGCTTGTTATGATTAAAGAAAAAAAAATATTTGAGATTGGGTTGATATGGTATTTGTTGTATATTTTATAAGTTTGATGTTTTATATGAATTAAAATTAGAATGAGCACATGGACAACACAAACCCTAGATGTGAAGGGATCAAAGTCATTTTTTAAAGCTATTACTATATAACATGAAATCTAATGATTGTCTAAATAAAAAACATGACAAACTTGTTGAACACGACTAAACATTAACTTTAGTACGAGAATCTAACAACGTCACGAGCAGAAAATAATACAGGTAAGATTTAAAAGAAATAAATATAAATGAATAAATGCAGGCACGTGAATAATAAGAAACATAAATAAATAATAAATAAGAAAAATAATGAGGGGACAGAAAAGGACGAGGACATAGGTGGCATGTGCTGGAACTGGAAGAGTGAGTGCATGTGATTGGAGGGCTAGATGACAACGACATGTCACTGTCGGTTCCCCACAGCCACTCAATCTATTATTAATCAATGATATAAATCGTTTCTTCTCAAAGTATATATCTTCTTTATCACATCAACAATGTGTGACTTGTGGTGACGGGCTCGCTCTTGAAACAGTTATTATAGTTTAAACCGGACATTCTGTAACGGAAAGAGACTCTACCGTCACGCCTAGAGAGGGTTGCTATACTGGTCTCCCCCACCTCTCATTTTCGCTTAGAGAAAAAACAAATATGGGCATTCTCATATGCTAAATGGCCAAAATAGTTTTAATTTTCAACCTTAGGCCAAAGCTTGCAAACAGCCGAAAGCTTGAATAACTATCTCAGGACCATCCAAAATGATCATCTCACAATAGTTTGGAGGATCTCCCCATAGCCAAAGATATCCAATGGACTCTCAGAGATGTTACAAAGATGTATAGAAGTTTCAATTTCATTACTCACAACCCAGCTAGATGGAGTACTGCAACCAATAGTATTATTAGATGCATTTCCATACCAACCATTCCAACCCATATATTTCATCCAGCATCTCTCATTCAAACCTCCCTGATTTTTGTAACTTGATTTCTTCTATTTTGTTATCTTGCCCAAAAGACAAAGAAAAACACAGAAATCTGAATCACCCTCTGGCCAAAGCACCCACCCCTGCATGGTGAAGGTGACCTAATATTCAAGCCATCATGAAGAGGGAAATCAAATGCTGTGGTCCCTTGAAACGAAACAAACAAAACGAGATTCACTGTACAGACGTAGATTTTGCAGAACTGTAGGGTACCACAAGCATCGTTGGAGGCAAAGAAGCCGGGTGGGAAACATTTATGGGAACATCAAGCTAATGTAGTATCTCAGGTTGGTGAGGCTACTCAATGGGAAAATAGACAAGTCATACAATCAAATAATCATTTTCATAAGAAAAGCAGAACATTGGTTTTTGTGTAGTGAGCAATGGTACAGTTGGGTTCAAGAGTGGAGGAAGTCTTTCCGGTCACTGATGAAAATAACCTTAGAATTATCAGAAGAAACACGAAACACAATATGAAAATGGGTAAGAAGCACCAAACAGATGAATAACTCCTCTCGAACGCGCCAGAAAATATAGGGTTGCTGGATCCATAAAGGTTGAGAGAGACTGAACTTGTGTCACATTGCTATTCACCTCCCATCATCTGCAAAGTATATGTCAACACTTTTTTTATAAGTCAATAAATGTCAACATTTCAAGCAAGATTTTTGCTACTGCTTAGAATCTTATTTTTTTCATTATTGAAAAAACCTTCTTTTATAATTTTTCTACCATCTGTAAAAGGAAAGAAATAACTATTTCGCAATTCACCTCCTAGTTTCAGAACAGTTTGTGATTTGCCTCCCGGCTATTAAATTGAGCTTCCCTTTTTCAAAGGCCATCTTGAAGCATATGAATGTAAGAAACATTTCCCACTTTTCGGTTACTCAAGAAAATAAAAACTAAAGTGGAGATAGCAAATGGGTCAGGAAGGTGAAGAAGATGGGCATAAAGGTGGAATAACTACAAACTGCTGCACTGGAGGAGAACAGTTACTATTTCATAAAGGACTTCCCTGCCGGTTACTTTTTTTCTTTCCCTTCAATTTGTATTAAGTTCACGGTTAGTCCTGCTTCTGCCACACTTTGGCTCTTGTCCTGACTAATCCTAAAGAAAAATCGTCAAGTTTTTATAACCTTCTGGTCGGGGTGTAAACAAGTCATTTTGACATTAACTACCATCACCTGCTTAGCATATGATCATAAAGCTCTTACATTTCCTGTCAATTGGAATGGGTGGGGGCAACTGCAAATCTTTCTTAAGTGAGGATGGTAACATTGTAATTTATGGAGGACGTTGCAAACTTGTAGTGTCCCTATATCCTAGGATGGGAAAAATCCAATTAACCAAAAAAGAATCACCATGAAGCAAGAAGTAATACCTTGAAGATATCCCCAAACACCCCTTGTAGGGGATTTCTACGTCGCACTCCATAGAATTTCTCTGCAATTTCATCTAGCAACTAAACAGTAATCTTCATGTTAGATTTAACACAAATTTAAGCCAAAAGAAGTAATTATAAAATCAAATCAAAATACAAGTAGCTCAATGCAGTCAGTACAGCTTTGCTATAGGCAGTAGGTGAAGCATTCTTAGGCAATGAAGAAAGTGGTAACAATCACAAAAATTGCACACCTCATTAAAGGCAGGTTCCCTTTCTAAACTTGTCTTGTAACTTGCTCTCAACATATTAAAAAGAGGCAAAGCATCTCTCTGCAATCTGCATTGAAAAGAATTTTCAGATTAACCAATGATCTTCATAGATTAAACACTTCCAACAATGACACAACCTACCTTCACAAATGATAATGTCAAAGGCTAATGTTGGGCAACAATGTTTCACTTAATGCTTGCATGAAAAAAACTTGTAAAGTTTGGAGTAGGGATGATTGGAATACAATTAAAGGAAAACAAAAAGAATTGTGGTCATAAAACAAAAAAAAAATACAACTTACGTTTGCAAAAGATATATGATGAACTGGATCAAATCTGATTGGTTAAAGTCAAGCTGCTTAGATGCCGCTTCTTTCTTTATCTCATCCATGAGATAGTTAGCATCTCTCAGATTGCCCGAAGCTACATACCTATCATGGAAAAGACGAAAATCCTTACTAAGTTTTGAACCTTGGAAAGAAGAATGTTTGGCAAAGCACAAAATTTCCAAAATTTCTCATAACGTCATTCCCAAACATCACGCAAACACAAAAAAAAAAAAAATTCTATTTCAAGTTTTAAACTTTTCATCTAATCATTACATAATCATTACTCAAACTCAAAAATCAATACAACTTTTACAAACTTCAAAACAAAAATAGTATTAAAAAATTATATTCAAACAACTTTTTAAGTTTATCTATCCATTTTCACAAACTCCGTTACAATTCTTATTTTAGAAAATATTTTTATTCAACCCTTTTCTCTCCTTTCCCAAAACCTAATCTCAAACCAATTCTCACAATTCTCAAATATTTGCAAACATTCTTGGTATCCAAACATGCCATAATGTACATTAAAAATAAATAAATATACAATAAACAGGGAAAAGGGACCAGCAAGGGCCAGAAATCACTGTCGTGCAAGTTAAAATAGGTATAAGACGCATGCTTTATTACCCTTTTTTGAGTGTCTGTTTCCTTTTTCTCTTTCCCCCTAATCATTTGGGAAGAGGATATTGCTACCCAACGTCTCAGCTTATTATAAAACAATCGAATTGACTCCTATATCCAGAAATTCTACAGTTCCAGATTGGAAATAAAAGAAAGCACAAACCAGTCGTTGAATGTTGTAGTTGTAGCTAAGATAAAGGATAAAGGAAAGTCCTATGATCCAGATTAGGAATTCAGAAAGGGTACTAATGATAATGGTAATCACCATACAAGTATCTAGCTCTCAAGTGTTCTTACATTAAAGTTGCTCGTGCAATGGCTAAATCATCTTCACCTGGATAACACTGCAGAGTGAGAACTAAATTAATTGAGGAAAAGAATATCCAGAAAAAATAAAACAAATAAGGAGAAACTATGGTAAATCTGATACAGAAGGTAACTTGGTCGAGAAATCCAATTATTAAAAAAATAAAAAGCTGTGCTAGGTTTGGATCGTGTTTCAAAATTTGTATATTGGCTGCAGCACATGTTTCTTTTGGTGAATAATTCGAAACTTGGGATAATTTTATGCAGGTTTTCAATGATTCTAGAATTATTTAGTATATTTGTGCTGCTATTCTGGTGGAAACGATTTCTGGTATCTAAAGCTATTACATTTTACGGTGAAGTTACTTAAAAAGAGAAACCAAACAGTATAAATTTTATGCTGCAATATGTTTCAACATGAAAAAACTGTATGATGTCGTCTTTTTGTACCTCAGCGTCTTAGTATTAATATTTTTCAAAAAGAAAACATATAGAGTAAGGAGGCTAACCTTTTCTGTGAAATTGACTAGAATAGATGCAAAATTCTTTGGATTGTTTCCTCTAACAAAATGATATGATACTCTAGCCAAGTCCTGTAAGGAAGCATACATTCATCTGTGATTAGACACTGAAATGAAGGCCAAGATCCACAGACTAAAATGCTCAGTTTTCATTTGACTACCTAAAGGACATTTCAATAACCTGAATGGAAAACAATCAAAAGCGCAGTTAGGCCCATGGAATTTTTCTTTTTTTTTAATAAGAAGTTAGGCCAATAGAAATAACAACATTTTATCAATTTTCCAAAGAATTTAGAGCACAAAATGTAGAAGTAAAAATAATGGTAAGAAATTAACAGAAATAAAATATATTCCGAAAGTGACAAGCACATGGGTCCAAGACAGCATTCCAAAGAGCAAACTATTGTATTTCAGTGTCGATAACATAACTTTCAAACTCCAGAAAACTGCTAGAATGTGGCATTCATGCTTTTGCTTTGCATCTTCCCTCTAGAAGCCCTTTTTTCTTTCCCTTTTTCTGTTTTTGCTGTCTTTTAATAAGTTATATTGTATCAAACAGCTGAGATAGATGCTATCGCTTTGGTTTTATTTTTTTGGTATACAAACTTGAGAACGTGTCAATTTTCACAACTTTGCATTTCCCCTCACCTAATAATAGGGAAATATAGAAATCTCAATGGAGTTTAATCAAAGAAGATAGCAATAAGATGTAAGGCTCAGCTAGACGCCCCAAAAACAGAAGTAAAAAAATAAGCCTTATAGATTAGAGAGGAGCAGCAAAAACCAGATACTTCTTGAAGCCAAGATTTCTGCCATCAAACCTACCACTTCAGGAGATTCAGAATATATATATTCAGCTAGCATAACATGTAGTTCAGGAGATCCGTTCTTATGTGCTCCAAACTCCACAGACCACCTGAAAAACAAAAGATATAGAATGTTAGGAATGCATTGGCATGTGAATGACAAACTCAGAACTGATGCATTAGTAGCCCCATTCTAATATGAAAAGTTGGGTAGAAAACGACTAGGTTTTCAGATACATCCTAGATATGGTTCTCCAATTATGCTTTTAGCATAGATTTTGCCAGAGACAGCACCAGAGAGCAGAATGTTGGCAGCTTAACACATTTGAATTTCAAATCACATAAATTACTGCACCAGGAAAGAGGTTTGGGGAAAGAAAGGGCATCTTAACATCCACCAAAAGCACCCAATAAGTGAAATAAATGTAACCAAGAAGATCTTTTCTAACCAAGAAAACAAGTGATAATGACTCACTTTATTGCAGCTTTTAAGAATGATGAGCAGCCCTCTACACGTGTTTTTGCTGCCCCAAAAGCTTCAGAAATTTGCTGCATTTCATCGTCATCTGGTAAGTGTTGTGGCAGAGGAATCTGAGGAAAAGTCTTGTATATTTTCCTGACACGATCTAACATAGATATTTTGTCATAATTACAAAGAAATACATGTATCAAAATATTAATACAACCAGAAAATCTAGCCCAGCTAAATTACATAATTCCCCAAGTTATGACACAATTAGGAAGCAGTCAACGCCAGAAAAGCACAGCTGGCCCAGGAAGAGACAACAAGCAAAAAGTATCGTAAAAAAAGTAAGAATTGACCAAGAAAGTGCTCATGAGCATTAAAAATTATATTAAAGGAATGAACAAGCCAACTGACCAAGAGTTTCATCGTCATAAGGAATTTTCCCTTTTACAAGAGTTTCCACAAACAACACAGCAAGCTCCGCCCCACAAGTAATCTGAAATGTTTTGCAGCGTATCAATGGAACTAATTCAAAAGATATAAGGAACTCTAATTTTCTGACAAATCATGCACATTCAATGAAATTCCATGTACATCATATCTAAAAAGTAGTATCATATGCATAAAAATGTGCCCAATGGGAAATCCATGGGCATACCTTTCTATTAGATTGCACTTTGATCCTGTATGATTCAAAATTAATATATCCCAATGTTAGGCCGAGTCTTTTGCAACTCCATATCCAACATATTTAAAATTTTGCATTGAAAATGGGGAAGATTTATACATAAGCAGCAACAAAATGTAGCACGTTTAATTGCCAATGCAAAGATAGGAATATTGGGCAATAGGATAAATGTGGGAGATCTTTATTGACTGAGTTATATTTCATCTTCATCAAGAATTGATAGTAATATAAGCAACCCACAGCCAGTATCTGAGATGATTACTTTAAGACACATAAAACAGGGAAAATACATGAACAGCATAGGAATGAAGGACTTGGAAGAGAATAACCTGCCCATGTTTCAACTGGATGCATGCACCGGATTGGAGAATATCCGATGCTTCAGAATACCTCTGAGCGGACACATATCTGTGAAAAGTCATGCACGTTTCGTCAGTATGCATACCTCAAATTGACAACACGAGTAGTTCACTTAATTCTATGGCAAGTATAAGAAATTGAGTCCCTATACCGTTATGTCAAATATGTTTTCTTTTTAGCATGTCAAATATGGTTGCGGGTTGGTAAGATAATGCATATACCTTGCACTAATTGATTTGTACATTTGTTGAGCTCCATAATAATCACCCACTTCTACAACTTTTTGTAATTTCTCGATATTCTGCATACAAGAACAAGAAGAGGGTACATAACCAAAACTCATTGCTCTCATTCATTGAAACGGATTCTACCAACAAAGTAAAACCGTGTCGAGTCAACCGGACAAAAAAAAAATAATAGACTACTTTGTGGAACAGGATTAGCAGTCCCAGAGTTTGCCGACAACTCTTTCTAAGTGATCTAAAAGATTGAAACTACACAATGACCAATGGTTTATACAAAAATTGCCTAAAAAGAAAAAAGGATTGTAAAGAATTCTGCTTTTGACTCTAACCAAATTGTTAAGGAGGAAAATGGTTCCATGAATCAAAGCCCACGAATCAACCAAGTTGTATAGTAAAGAACAAAAAAAAAAAA
>QEOT01122647.1:0-15117 GCA_003123785.1 Pterocarya stenoptera | reverse complement strand
TTTTTTTTTTTTTTTTTTAAGATTAATTGTAAACTTATTGCCTAGATTTTTTTAACTTTATGCAATTTTACAATATTAATATTTAATAATTAAAAAACTTGCAATGAATTATTTTGTTAACTTTTCTTTAGAAGATAAAAGCATGAGGATTGTTACGTGATATGAGACAGTAAGCCATGTGTTAGGTCTGGTTTTATTAAGCAGTTTAGATGAGGTAAGATGTTTTGTTAAAAGTTGAATAAAATATTATTATAATATTATTTTTTAATATTATTATTATTTTAAAATTTAAAATTATTGAATTATTTATTATACTTTGTATGAAAGTTTAAAAAAATTATAATACTTATATAAAATAATATGAGATGAAATATTTTGATTTTGTATAGTCAAATTAGTCATTGATCTTCAATTAACTAATGCAACTAATGACGTCACGTGTAAGTAAAGATTGACACGTGGAATATTAATGTATGTGTCATGTGACACTCATTCAATTAGTTTTCCAATAAAAAATTATTGAAATTGGGTATTATAATTCAAAGAGTTTTACAAGTTTGTGGTTGAGTATATGCATAATGTCACCATGAAATTCAAGGAGAAATGAGAGTAGCTGGTTGACGGGTATCATACCTAATTGTAATTTATTAAATTGTCCATTGTCCATTGCGTCAATGTGCCAATCGATTTTGATAACGATAATTTTTCTAGACTTTCTAATTGATAAAAGTCTCGAGGATGGATGTTATATCTCTTATGGATGGATTGATTCTCCAAACTTCTAATATCTTTAGAGCACTAGTATTGGATTTATCAAATTCATCTTTAAATTTTAATGAAAAGTACATATTTTCCATATATCTAAAACATCCTTATCCATAATTTCACATTGGATTAGTCATTAAATTCATCAAAATAATAATATAATATTATTTTTTTAATAATAATATTTTTATATTTTTCATATTTTATAATCATACTAATCATATGTTAATTAATAATTTAATTTGATTCTTACATTATTATTATAAGATGGTTGGAGAGTAAATGTGAATAGAAAAGACATTTAGAGATTAAATGTGAATAAAAAATAGATTTGATAAGTGAATAGTAGTCCTTCAAATTTGAAGAAACACATACATTTACTGTAGCTAAAAATTTCACATTTATCTCTTTTGTTAATCCAATGCAGCTCTCTTTTGATGAAATTCATCATATTTTACATTTAGCTAAGCTTTTAATGAAGCCAATATCAATGCTCTTAGAATTTGGATGGTCGTGGTGGCATCAACGACTGCCTACAGGTTTCCTTCCTTCCTTACTGTCATGTTAGGTTCAAAATATTTTAATTTGGGTTAATTGTAAAATCAGTATGTTTGTTGCCCATTTTCAAATCGCTTTCTGGAAACAAAAGAGAACATAACTTGGGTGGCGGCAATGGCACTCCTACATTGATCGTGTGGGACTTCTATTGCCTTCAATCATCTCCCATCGCTTATAGGATGAATAATGATTATCATCCACCCCACTTATAAGACTATGTTTGAATGTGAGATGAGTTGAAAATCTCTTAGATGTATGAGTTTCAAATAAAGTTTTAAGATGTTTGATAACTAATAAAATAAACATTTTTAATTAAATAAATAATCTTGAATTAATTAAAATTATTAAAAAAGAGAGACCAAATCTAGTGGCAGTTGTGGCCATGAGGTGGCCACTAACTTTTTAGGCCTCGTTTGGTTACATAAATGAGATGGTATAAACGTTGAAAGTTAAATAAAATATTGCTAAAATATAATTTTTGTTTTGAGATTTAAAAATGTTGAAGTATTTATTATATTTTATGTGAAAATTTAAGAAAATTGTAATAATTATATGAGATGAGATTGCTTGATTTGTGTAACCAAACCAGTCATAATATATATATAATTGTTTGAAGTCCTATAAAAACTTACACCCCTAGATACGGTGCAACGTGCAGTTAAAAGATAAAAACGCAGGATGTTATAGAAAATGATTTATAAATACTTTGAAGAAAAAAAGAAATATGATTTTACACGTAATTACACATCTCTAATAAATAGATGGCTAACGATTCAACAAGTGGTAAATAAGTTTTGTAGTCACTTGGCATAAGTTGAAGGAATGCATCAAAGTGGTTTTAATGGATATGTTCTTGTAGTATATTTTCATCAATTTATTTGTACTATTTTGTCAACAAGTGATAAATAAGTTTTGTAGTCACTTGGCATAAGTTGAAAGAATGCATCAAAGTGGTTTTAATGAGTATGTTCTTGTCATATCTTTTCATCAATTTCTTTGTACTATTTTCTCCAACATTAAATAAGGTTCTAATTATGTTTGAGATTTGGAACTTTTTAAATTGGCAAGATGAAGGTCATGTACTTACAATTAGAAAAAGAAAACCTTTCATTTCGATCATTGTTGGCGTGTGTTGAGATTCTATTCAAAGTGAGTGGAACATATGAATATTCATTAAAAAGGTTTTTGCACAATTTGAGTAAAAAAAATCATACTACATTCTTTGCATAAGAGAAATAGTTACATATTCTTATTAAAAAAAAAAAAGACAAAAGGAAATGATACTACAAAGAAAAAATAAAATATTAATACAATCATACATGAAAAAATTTTATGTTTTGCTATATAGTTGCCATAAGTGGTCGAAAATGTCTGCTTAGAGTTGACTATGCGTTTTTCCTATTTCTAATATCATGATGGCGTTGAATGAACTCACCAAATTTAAGTGTAAAGTCAGGCGACACTTGCTTATGGGCTTTCATTGAACTATTCATATTTGAAGTCTTCAAATCCATTGTCAACTCGTTCATTTTCAATAATCATATTATATAAAATTATGCATACCATCATAATATCATTGAGTGTTTCAATGTGAAAAAATCACGTAGGTCTACAAACTATAACAAATCATATTTGAAGCAAACCAAAAGCACACTCAACATCCTTCATCACTAACTCTTGGACTGCAGCAAAGTTTTTTTTTTTTTTTTATTTAGAAAGCCAAGATGGATTTAACAGATGTTTCCCATTGCGGATATATGCCATCAGCGAGATAGTATCATATTGTATAGTTATGATCATTAATTATGTAGTTGATAGTTGAAATACGCTATTAAGCAAGATTTGAAAATATAAATGGTTTATTAAGTACGTTTACATCAATATGAGACCCAAATGATTTTTTTTTTAAAAAGTGTCAAATCCATAGATAATAACCACACATCAAACTAAAACCATCAAACTATTATAGAAATCAAACTATCAAACTATTGTCAAATTATGCTATTACAAAAATATAGAAATCATGCTATCAAACTATCGAAAATTTGTCACAATATTTGCTACTCAGCCCAAAATCACACATCAATTACAAGCCAAAATTACAAAAAACCAAACATCAATCTGTCACATTTGTTGCCTAGCCCAAAATCACACATCAATTACATGCCAAAATTACAAAATATCAAACATCAATCTGTCACAATAGTTACTGCCCATCCACTATAAGATCAAGTTACCATAAATCAAAAGTCGAAGTTATCCTAGGCATTACAATGTACAAAAACAAATACTAAATATAGTAGGATTGAGATGGTGATCTATTTTTTTGCTTCTCAAGGATTTCCATTTGAAGAGTATTGAAGTATTCTCGCTGCACCACATTTATGTTATCAATATCCAAACTCACGATTTTCATCTTCATATTCTTCTTCTTCATAAGGTGTATCAATTTAGACCTATCCCTCTCAGCACAGCTTACTGGTTTTCGTCTCTTAGTCATCAATATCTTCTTATCGCTTTCCATGTGACTTAAAGTAAAATCAGTAGGTGAAGATTCTTTGCATTTCATTTTTATTTTTCGTTCTTTTTTAGCTTTTTTACTTGGTGGTCTCTCGGCATTGACAAATGCACTTTCACATACGACGTAATTCCCAATTTGTATATACTATGGAATGGTAGAGTAGCCTAACTTTCTCCTTCTTGACAAAAGATCTATATGCACTTGCCATTTTGGTTGCATCTCAATAGTTTCCAATAGTGGTCTAAATTAAAGGTGGCTTTTTTGCATTGATTGGCACGTTATCTTTGCATTTTCAATTTAAAAAACAATCATAAAAACATAAATACGTAGTTCATTATAAATTTATAAAATTAGAACTATACATTGTCTTGTTCAGTGATACCGCTTGGATGCATTGATTTAACTTGGGCCAAACAAGCATAAAACTTATTTGTGCATTGTTGGATGGTTGACCATTGATGACTATGAGACTACAAAAAGTTTAGGTCAGTTAGGTTTCTTAAAGCTATGGAAGTAATAATAGATTCTTGTCCACAATTGTGTGAACTTTTGGCTAGTCCATGGATAGCATTTATGTTAATGTTGAACCAAGTCGATACTTGGGGTTTCTTACCTGGTGCCCTTACTTTCCTTTCGGGTTGCGTCACTTCGACCTCGATCTCAACATTTGTAAGACACTATTCGTATGGGAGTTGCTAATACCTTCTTTATCATTTTACAAGAGAGTGGTCAAGAAGGAATTTTCATTAATTTGTAAGTCAATCTTTTAACAAAATAACATTGTACAAAGTCACAAATCCCTACAAAATACTATAAAAATACATGCATAATAAATCAAACACAAAACAAAAGAGAATAGGAACCCCACTTCAAACTAGCCAAAAGGAAAATAATATTTACTTAAAAGCTTGACTTCAAATCAGCACCAAATCAATTAAAATCCAAACTGCCAACATGCACAAAAGTTCAATACTTATACATCTCCAACAGTGAATAAACACATTCATACCCCAATTGGAAAACATAGGCATTCTATTTACAAATTCTGAAATATAGGCCGTAGAAATCAAACGATTTAAATCCAAACAATTTCTTTTCTTTTATTTTTTGATAACAAACATATAACTTCATTAATCAAAAGATGATTACAGACAAAAATCAAACCACAAGATTTGAGATAAAAAGTCCAGAATACAATCCCACCACATGTTGATACTCTCAACATTTCTCGCATACTGAGCAAGTGAATGTGCAGCCATATTGGCTTCCCTATAGACATGAGTAAAAAAACAATCCCCAAAACAAGATGATAGCTGTTTAATCTCAGAATAAAGGCCACCAAGCATTGAGCTTGTCATGCTATGTTGTTGCAGAGCCTCAATCACTAGTAGACAGTCACTTTCCACTTGAAACTTGTGTATTCCCATTCCTGCATAGAATTGAAGGCCACATAGAAGAGCTAACAACTCAATGTGCTCGGGTTCATCAACAGCCATTTCTGATGTGGTTGCAGCCAATAAAACTCTGCCCCTGCCAAACAATTTCAAGATAGTTTTACATCAATTAACCAAACATATAATTTTGACTCCCTTGTCCATACATCAAGACATTGTACATATACATAATTGAATCAGAGCATGTCAATGTTTAGGGCTTAAAAGTTTAAAACAACTATTGTGCTCAAAAGTTATAAATATGTGTTGTTCACAAAACTTTCAAAACTTGTACCCCACGCCATGCAATACTCACATTCTATCATGAAATTTTCATATATGCTTAGTTTCACATATTGCACTCAAAACAACAACCATAGAACTTAAGGCAAAATCATAGAACTTTTAGTTTCAAAACAACAACCATGGAACTTAGGAAAAGTCATAGAAGTCAAACTTTCAAACTTCAAATGTCTTCATAGAAGTACTCAAGGTTTCAAAATAGCAACCATAGAATTTAAGGCAAAATCATTGAGCTCAAATATGGGCCATATGGCTAGTGACTCCTAGTACTTAAATAATTAACTTATATGTGAAAGACCTTTACTAATTAAGCTTGTTTATATGCTTATGATTTGCGGTCCATGTAAATATATATGTGTTATAATGTTACTTCCTTAATTTTCAGGCCCTAACAAGGATTGCAAGGGCCAAATATACCAATGAAACCGGGAATAACATAAGGTCGTAATGTGATGGTTAATAAAACTCATGTTAACACCTGTAGTGTTATGTATGAGGAGTAATTTTTTTATGTTTTTTTAGAAGTTACAGTTCAAGTCTGAGACTACTACTAACTCTGGAGTAACAAATATTATTTTACTAAGTGAGGATTCAATGCAGAGCATACCTTCATGATGCATAATAATCATTCTTTGTCTGGAAGTATATCTATTTCTTCATTTTTTTTTTATCATTAAAAATCAGTATGGAAATGTTGGTATTTTTTAATAGATTTTATTTGAGTAGGATTTTTTATAGATGACGTTGAGTTCTTCAAATCTATTGAGGAAGTATTATGCGAATCTTCTTTATTGAGGAAGTTTTAAACGAAATCCTTCTAGATTGTTTTAACGGATAAGAGAAAATCCTGGAGGTATATTTCGGTAGTTTTCCAGAATCTAGGAGGGGCATTAACGGCATTTGGATTTTGAAAAGATACTAACTTTACTAACTTATAGTATTTTTTTGGAAATAAAAAGTTGGATGCTTTATACTTATTAATTCCCTATTGCCGTAATTTGTCTCCTTTCGATTGTGGTGTTTTTTCTTTCGGTACGAAATAGAGAAAAGTCGGTAGAAATTAAAAGTATGAACTAGATAATCTTGAGAGTAATTTTTCTAGACAAAAGAGAGGTGTTCTTCTGATGGAGTTTTGGGCTCAATCACTTGTGAGTTGAATCGAGCTATACGACAATCAGTTGGGCTATTGTATCCTGGAAGAGATAAATCAAGAGGAAGTCTGCTATACCCGTTCAATTGAAACTTTACATACCACAGAAGACGTTAATCTCCTTAAAGAAAACAAGATTTCTGTACATCAATCCAAACTAGTTTTTGTGATCACTCGCTCCTTTTTCTCTCGGTTGGTCACGAGTCTTGCCTTTACGTTTTAAATCTCCAAGGTTGTGTTTTAAATTTAGCAGATATTTTTTAAATGGAGCCTAGTGTTTTAAAGTCCTCGAAATATTTTAAATGTCCAAGAAATATTTTAAATTGGATATTTTCAGTATTATTGAACCAAACCTGGTTTTAAAGTAAGCCCCTTATATTTTGGAAGCCTCAAAAATATTATAATTGTAGAAAAATCATTTTATCTAAAGGATTTTATTTATTTAAGAATATTTTGAGATTTAAATTATGTTAAAAACTCTATTTAATTAGATGGTTTTATTCTCTTAAAAATATTTAGCAAGTTTCATCATTTTAATTAATGATGAAAGAAATATAAAGTTGATTTTAATTTATGATATTGTATTTATATTTTATCTAGATATTTTAGTTTATTTAAATCAGTTTTTAAATCTCCACCGTTGGATTAGATTTGGGATGCCTAAATGAATGACCTAGATCAAAACCCTAGATCCCTCCATTTCTCCCCTCACTTTCCTCTTCTACCTCTCTCTGCTCCCTCCCTCCAACCGCACACCCCTCTCCCTCCCGATTCCTCTTCTCCTCGGCTCCTCCTAGCGTCGTCGTTGCCGCACTGCACCACCACCACCTCACCGAGAACCTCACGACCCCACCTAACGGATCTCCTTCCTCGAAGCCACGCCCCAACCCCCACGCCTCTCTCTCCCCGTAGCCCCTTCCTCCCTCGATTTCTCTCTACCACACCGCCACCGCGCCACCGTGAGCAGTCCCACCACGAGGATGGGCATTACAAAGCGGTATTAAAGTAAAACATAGGTGATGAAAAATTCTATAAATTGTTCAAAATAAGAGAGAAACTTTTTATAAAGAAAGAAAACTTTTGAAAATAGAACTGACAGTGAAGGAAAACCTAAGCTAAAATCTTCGCAGGGCATGTCTCATCCTGCAGTAAGGAAAGTGTTTATGTTTTAATGTTATGATATTTTATAGTATGACATAGTCAATGCATGCATGTCAGAATGGCACCTGCTAGGAAATGTTATGTTAAGTGCATGAGATGAAGAAAGTGAATGGAGGTAGCTAAGAGAGAAGGAATGCATGATGGAATGCTAGGAGCGTATAGAAATAGTTACATGTTTATTGCATAAATAGATTAGAAATGATAGATAGGCTGCAACAATCAAGAAATGCATGGATGACTACGAGTTAAGCTAGAAACAAGATGGAGGATGAGATGGTAGCTTCAAGCTTTTTTCAGTAAGGATTGTGGTATGAGAGGTACAAGTGATGCATGATGGATTGGGTTAAGTTCTTGGAAATGACTCGAGTGTGTCAATGGAGAATTGACCACGCGAGGATAGAGGTATCATGCAAGGAGTGATTGAAGCAATGAACGTGCATGGAGGCATGGCGACGATGTGGGTACTGGCATTAATGGATTCATATCAAGTTGAAGCAAATTCCAAAAATAGAATTTTTAGAAGAAGGGGAGATTGTGACCACTCCCTCATTTTTCTCTCAGTTGATCATGAGTCTTGCCTTTGCGTTTTAAATTCCAAGGTTGTGTTTTAAATTTAACAGATTATTTTTTAAATAGAGTCTAGTGTTTTAAAGCCCTCGAAATATTTTAAATGTCCGAGAAATATTTTAAATAAGATATTTTTAGTATTATTGAACCAAGCTGATTTTAAAGTAAACCTCTTATATTTTAGAAGTCCTAAAAATATTATAATTGCAGAAAAATCATTTTATCAAAATGATTTTATTTATTTAAGAATAATATGAGATTTAAATTATGTTAAAACTCTATTTAATTAGATAGTTTTAATTCCGTTAAAAATATTTAACAAACTTTATCATTTTAATTAATGGCGAAAGAATAGTATTTTTATAATATAAAGTTGATTTTAATTTATGATATTGTATTTATATTTTGTCTAGATATTCTACTTAATTTAAATCAGTATTTACATTTCAACCGTTGGATCAAGTTTAGGACCCTAAATGAATGGCCAAGATTAAAACTCTAACCACGCTCCCTTTTTCCCCCTCACTTTCCTCTCCTCCCTCCCTCCCTCCAGCCGCACGCCCCTCTCCCTCCCGATCTCTCTTCTCCTCGGCTCCTCCCAGCGCCGCCGTTGCCAGCCGCAACACCACCACCTCCCCGGTGACCTCACAAATCTCCTTCCCGGATCCACGCCCCAGTCCCCCGTGCCTCTCTCTCCCCGTAGCCCCTTCCTCCCTCGATTTCTCTCCACCGCGCCGCCGTGAGCAGTCCCACGACGAGGACGGGCGTTACAGTTTCGTGTGAATATTAATTTCATTGTAGTTTTTAACTTTTTATTACATTATTGTGTATTTCACTAAGACCTTGTTCTTCACAGCTCGTTCTTGGTCATTTTTTCTTGTGGTCGTGTCTCCATCACTGATACAACTCCTCCATCCACTCACATCGGCATTGCTTAAACTCCTCCATCATCCACGCTACCATTTTTGTTTCGCCATTTTCTACATCTTTATTTTGCCATTTTCATAAATTCGTTCAGATTTATTGCATCTTGGGTTCATTTATCTCCTCTTCTTTACACAAAGCTCTTCAATCAGCGCTGCACTACTTCCAATCGCCACACAGAGCTCCTCTATCAAGGGTAAGAATCAAGACCTTATATCGATTCAAATTTATATTACTAGTTTGTGACTTTAAGTGAGATTTGGATTCAAATTAATTTAACAGT
This sequence comes from Pterocarya stenoptera, assembly GCA_003123785.1. Lineage (NCBI taxonomy): Eukaryota > Viridiplantae > Streptophyta > Magnoliopsida > Fagales > Juglandaceae > Pterocarya > Pterocarya stenoptera. Next base: position 5,452 of record QEOT01122647.1, on the reverse strand, counting down.
TTTGCCTAAAATTGCTCAAAATTGACTGGAAATACAGCTGGACATTCTTAGGCAGTGTTTTAATTATGTTTATTAGCTGGTTTTGTGACTGGAAATACATGTGGACAGCAAATATGTTTTGACAGCATACATTGATTATGTTTTGACAGTTTTGTGGCATGTATTGTATTGACCGTTTTGTGGATTATGTTTTGATAGTTCAGCTGATTTGCAAGGAACTGCACTCTTTAAAAAAGGAACTGATGATTATTTATTTTTTTATGATAAATGATAGTTGCATTCATGAATGCTCAAGCGTCTTGCAATCACTTTAAAAAAGTGAATAAATACATGACTCACATGAAAAAAAAATATATTTAATAGTAGACTTCACTCTTTTTCAAAGCAATTGCACGACGCTTGCGCACTCTACGACTGTATGTAGCATTACTCATATCGGTGCTTTATGGATGATACACTTTTTTTTTGTGCCTGAGCCAATGGACGAACATAAAATATTGTGTCAAGACTTTATGTAGAAAGCTGTATCTGGCTTGTGCCTTTTGAGAGTATGTTATGTATGTATGCAAGGGTAATTACAAGGTAATCACAGTTTTGTGCCATGTATTGTGAAATATAATAAAAATAAATTTTAAAAAAATATTAATAATAATATTTTATTATTATTTTGACTAATATATTAATAATCCAACGCGAGAATCTCTCTTAAATAAAATTGGCAAAAGGCAAAACATTCCATATTATCCAAATTATGACTTGCATTTGCATAATTGGAAGTTATAGGTATTGGGTGAAGGGTATCTTTTCTAATAACTAAAGTCATGCATGTACTTTTTGGGAAAGGCCGAAAACAAAACAGTAAAAGGGAACCACAGAGGCTTGTGGGAGAAGGAGTACCATGCGATACTGAGGGAGATCTCAGTGGGGGCTTACTGGAACAGTGGAGGACTGAAGGATAGTGGTTGACCGTCGGTTTTTGTGAGTAAAACTGAGCACTCCCAGCTCCCATCGGCGTGTTCTGTGGTGGTTTCTGGTGAGGTAAGTGTTTGGTTTGCTGTGAGGGGCTACGGGCTTTACTGTGTAGCAGAAAATTCGATTTTTACTTGAGGAAGGTTCTGGCCGTGAGGGCTTGTTGGCGTAAGGGGGAAATTTTGTGGAGGAAAGAGAGAATTTATAGGTGAAGATTCCGGTGTGTAAGTTGGTTACAAGTTAGAAAACTTTCAGACTAAGAAATTACCCTAGAGAAGATGGCGGCATGAAGGTGCGGCACGACATGAAAGGGAGGGAATTTCTTAGTCAATAGTCTCACCCAAAAGAAAAAATATAAAATAATAATAATTAAAAAAAAAAAAACTAGATCAATAATAATAATAAGAATGATAATAAATCTAATCCTTAGTTTAGAACCCGTATGTTACAATAAATATGGATTAGTTTATCTTTTTATTATTTGTTTAATTTATTTGAGTGCATATTGAATATCTCCATAGTCATTTAAGCATAAGAGTTTCTGATGATCACTTAATCAGTGGATACAGGTTTGCAAGTAGCTTTTGTTTGGTCATCCATATTCGCCTTAAGACTGATGGAATAAATTCTTATGCTTAATGGTAGAAGCAATTGCTACTAGCGTGCAATTGCTACTAGCGCAAAAAGCTCTTGTTTTATTGCATATATTCCAATTAGTTGAGCTTGCAAATGGTTTCTTTGATGCCATGAAGATGTATGTATTGTGAACTTGGTAACTTGAATATAGTCGAGGCTGAATGTATGATATTTGTCTTTCGTTGAATCTTCAACTTCCATAGCTTGATTCTACTTGGCCCTCAGTGTGGTGCTACTGCATGCCAGTTCTCCCAATGTTACCTTAGTAAAGTTGATGTTAGTTTTTGTATGTACTTTTTCAAACTTTTCCTGTGCTGGCAAAGGGAGATTCCTCTCTAATATTTCTCTCTCTTTGATTTTGAATTGGTTTCTTGTTACGGATATTGTGTGAGGAAACGTCTTGGCCCCTTCGTCGAATGAGATTTTGTGCCTTTAGTTGTTCTAGTACTATTGTGTTTGATGGTCTTTCATCTTGCTGTTCTTACTTTCACCTTTCTTTCTGATAAAAAACTTTCACCTTCCTTTGTATTTAGTTGCTTATATAGACATATTTCGAGTCCTTTTTATGAGTTGCTATTGTTAGCCGAATGGGAATAAGTTGCTTTGTGTGCCACTCTAGTTCACGTGGGTCTGTTGTTTTGGTTTCCGAGTTTGTGTTATTTTATTCTGGATTAGGAGGTTTATTGTAATAGAATAAGTCTTTTATGAGCTACTATATAAAATCCATGTACTGGATAATGAAAAGTCAGTCAATATAGAATTGTTATGTGTGCTAATCGTGAGTATATTGGAGGTCTGGATCCCTTCATATGGAATCCAATTCTCTATATAATATTTCATTGAGAAGTTCATCTTAGGTCGTTCTAAAGAAATAAAGCCTTTTGCCAGCCAACTTCTCTCTCTTTTCATGCCTGATTATAAGATCACAGTCCCAAGCTCGTTACATTTCCCTCTCTTTTTTTAACGGCTGTGTTTTCCATATTAGCGGTGTGCACCTAGTTTATGAGTATCGACACTCTTTTTATATACATCTATAAATGATTGAAAGTGCAAACTCATGCAGGAAGGAGAAGAATAGGATTGGAAATGAGCGCTGAGGCATTGCAGGCTGCAAAGGTGTATCGGCAACTTCTCAAGGCTGTAAAGAAGCACATTGCACAGGAAGACAGCAAGAGGCGCTTCAAGGAATATGTGACTGAGGAGTTCCGCAAGAATTGTGCACTATCTGACTTCTCGTCTATTCGGCAGAAAATCAAGCTTGCCAATGACTACACCTTTCTTCTTAATAGTGTCCACCATCACCAGGTTGTCCCTTATCTCCTTTTCTCCCTTACCTTTTTTTCCTTTTTACTTGGTTGTTAAATTGTTGTTGTTGGATAGTAATCATAAGAGCAAGTGGTTAACCTAAATTTGTGGCATCCGAACCCTTAAGCTTGTGTTTTTACATTTTTGTCCTAATACGTTGTATCCTAGTGTTATTTGAAGACTCCCCTAGAGTATTTTTTTTCCCCCTCAACAGTTTGACAGACGTTTGAAGTAATCAGCTTTTTTGAATCAAACGCAAACTCCCTTTTAAGATGATGAATGTGTGCCTGTTTTAAATGTGATGTACTTCTTTTCTTGGTTATGGGCTATAACTTCAGTTTTTGTCTGCATGAGTCTCTTTCTATTTATCTAGCAATTCATTTTGTTGGTTGTAGATGAACTTATCAAAAAAAATGTGTAGAAGAAACTGTGAGATTTTTTTCCCATTTTAGTTCCAATGATGAATTGGTAATGGTTGTGGCAGGACCTACTGTTCTCATACAACATTGCTGTGGATAGATCGGATGAAATGAAGAGAATACTTGGAAAATCTGCTGCAAGCGTGGGTCTTCAGCTTCCAGAGGTTTATCAGCCTTGATTCATGGTTGTTTTCTATGCCACTCATTTCCTGAGCATAATTGCCCTTTGTACTGTGATTTTTTTAGTTGTAGCAGGTTGCAACCAAGTCAAACCTAAGGTTGTATACCCTTAGCTCAGCTTTGTTGCTTAAGCTGGATGCTGGAATAATGGTATTTACTGCCATATATAAACTCTTATATAATTTTGGAAAATAGGGAGAGAGGTAATCTGAAACCCACTTTTCCTGAGATAATCATTTGAATTATTTTGGTTATCCTTGAAGTCATTGGAAGAATCCATCCGGATTATGATATTGTATTTGGTACTTTCAAATTTTTGATGGATGGATTCCTAGTAACCCACTGATAACTGTTAACGTATGAATGAAAGGTCTATCCAAGGTTCAACACCTAATGAGTGTAAACAATCACTTGGGGCTACACCCCCTAGTGAAAAGTCAGTTATTTAACCAGTTTCATGTAGGGAAACTTCCGAGGATAGTGTGCACGGGACCGGGGTTTACTCTGCAGGGATGGATCTGAAGAGCCCTATTTTGGAGAGGTTCTCCGATATATATATAAAGAAAAAAAAAAGAATGAAAGGTCTATTTTGGTTAAATTTTTCAAGCTATAATTTTCTTAGAGCAGTGTTTTAGACAGTCACAAATAAATTTTACAAAATTAAACTAATAAACTGACGTTATTTTATGTAATACGTTAGGTTTATATTACGAATCTTATCATTTAGCGTACCACATCAAGTCATGTCAATTTTTCATTTTTTTCATTTTCTTTTTATGGTTAAAGTATTTTTTATTTTCTTATCATTGATATGTCGCATGAATTAGCATAAAAATATTTATATCTCGATTTTTTTTAATAATTGTTACAAATTTCAAAACAAATGGTATGTTTACTCTCGAAATCTGTCTAACTTGTAGACTAAAAAAAAAAAAGTAATGTTAGTTATAGGTTTGAGAACAAATCTTGCGCAAGCCTTTTATTAAAAAGTGAGTTCAGTAGTAAAAGTTGATTTTATTTTATTTTTTTTAATTTTCAATTTGATATCTACTTTTTTACAAAGAGATTGCTTTACAAAGAAATTGTATGAAATTTACCTATTTAAAATTTGTACAAATCATTATTTCTAATAGTTGTTAGGATACAAAAATTATCTTATCTCATCTCATTTCATCATTATAATTTTTTCAAATTCTTATACAAAATATAATAAACAATTTAACTTTTCAAGTCCTAAAATAATAAAAATAATAAAAAATAATATTCTAATAATATTTTATTCAACTCATTTAAAATTATCTCATCTTATCTCAATGTCAAACGAATCTAAAAGAAAAAATGTTAATAACAATGAATCATCAAGAACTAGTCTTAGCAATACAGAGAGATTGCATTCTACAACGTTGTGCCAAAAGTTGCACAGAAAGCAAAAACAATCTTTGATCTCCAATCTGGCAATCTTATCGTACACATACAAGAGGGGATAAATATATGAGAGGAGCCAAACCCAGTTGGTTCCGATTCAAACTCACCATTCCTTCATACGAGTCAAAAGGAATCACATATTGGCTAAAACCATTACACGTAGCAAACCCCTTGCCATCGTGGCACTTTGAGACTCCTTGGGCCTTAGCTATGACATCTGTTCCAACTGGCTTCGGCTTTTTCATGCCTCCTTCCCTCCCTCCCTCCCTCCCCATACGCTAATCTTTTACCAAATCCAACTCAAACCCATTTTCCACAGTAAATATCTGTTATCAAATTCTGCAGAAACTCCATAAAAATTATTGCACCAGTTCCATCAAACTCTGCAGGAATTCATGGGCTCAGAAACTTTTCTGGAAGTGATATTGGCAATACTCCTACCACCTGTTGGAGTCTTCCTGCGTTATGGCTGTGGAGTAAATATGCTGATCTGTGTCTTTGATCTCTTTGATTGATTG
>QEOT01122646.1:0-32576 GCA_003123785.1 Pterocarya stenoptera | reverse complement strand
CATTGGAAATATGCTATGTCTATTGAATTAGCTACATTAGAATCCAATAATACTTGAGTCCTCGCTTACTTACCATCCAACAAAGTTCCTATTGGTTGTAAATGGATCTATAGGACCAAGTTTAATCCTGATAGATCAATTGAGAGATATCAAACAAGACTAGTTACTAAGGGGTGTACTCAAAGGAAGGGCCTTGATTATTTAGAAACGTTTTTTCTAGTTGCAAAGATGGTAATAGGCCGAGGTATTTTTATCACTACCAATTGTTCCTAATTGGCATTTGATATATTTAGGTGCTAATAATGTTTTTCTATATGGAGATTTGTAAGAAGATGCATATATGAAACTACCTCCTAAGTATCTTTAAAAGGGAGATACCAGAGTTTGCAAATTGCAAAAATCTTTATATGGCTTGAAAGAGGCTTCTCAGTAGTGGAACTCAAAATTCACGTTAGCCTTGTTGGATTTAGGATTTACTCAATCAAAATTTGACTATTCCTTGTTTACAAGAAAGGATAGTGCTTCATTTGTTGCTTTATTAGTGTACGTTGATGATATACTGTTAGCAAGTAGTGATATATCAGTTGTTGAGTCTATTAAATCTTCTTTGAATGCACACTTCAAGTTGAAAATTTTAGGTCCGGTCAAATATGATAAAACAGATATTCATTTTTCTTCCTTGGAACAGAGTACAATAATATAGGAATGCAAGTAAGAGTTTTAGGAAGTTATTCCCAGTTAGGAAGCTATTCAAACCTGTACATTATCTACGGCTAAACTTACGGTTGACCCTTATNTTGCTCTTGTAGCCTAGAAATCTCCTCTGCATCATCCCCCGTAATGATCATGTCATCTACATAGACTATTAGGGCTGTCACTTTTCCAAACCTGTGTTTTAGGAAGAGAGTATGATCTGAATTGCTTTGCTGAAAACCATACTTTCTCATAGCCGAACTAAATCGACCAAACCACGCCCGAGGTGATTGTTTCAATCCATATAATGCTCGTTGCAGTTTACATACAACCTTCATCACGGAAGATGCTGTGTACCCCGGTGGAATGTCCATGTAAACTTCCTCCTCAAGGTCGCCATGAAGAAAGGCGTTCTTCACGTCGAGCTGGTGTAGCGGCCAATCTAAGTTCGCTGCAAGAGACAACAAAACTCTAACAGTATTTAGTTTGGCTACTGGTGAGAAAGTTTCCTGATAATCTATGCCATATGTCTGTGTAAATCCTTTCGCCACAAGTCTTGCCTTATACCGGTCGATGGATCCATCAGCTTTGTATTTAATAGAGAACACCCATTTGCACCCCACTATCTTCTTCCCTTCCGGAAGTGGGACCAACTTCCACGTGTTGTTTTTCTGCAGGGCTTCCAGTTCTTCTTGTATAGCTTGTGCCCACTTTGTATCTGATAAAGCCTCTTCAACGCTACTGGGAATGTGGCATGAGGACAACTTTTGTATAAAAACCTTGAGAGGTTCAGATAGACTCTGAGTGGACACATAATTTGCAATTGGAAACTTGGACCTTCTTTGTTCCTCATCTGGAGAATACCTATTCGGTGGCTTCCCACGGTTTTTTCTGAAAGGTAAAGCATAAACTGCTGGAGTATCAACAGCATTAGTATGTGAAGGTGTGATAGGAGAACTTACCTCACCGATATTCTCAGGAGGAGGATCTTCGGATACTAAGGAGTGGGGGGATTTATTTCCAGGTTCTTCATTTTCATTTTCTGGTTCTACCATATTTTCAATTGCTGCATTTTCAGCTCCTGCACCTTCTAGTCTCAGCTCATCATTTCCAGTTACGGCATTTTCATTTTCAGGGTCTACTGCATCCGATTCAAATGATGCATTTCCAGCCTCTCCATTTTCAGCGCTTGGAGTCATAGTAACTCTTGATGACATCTCACCTTCTGTCCACCAGTGCACACCCAACCAATTCTGCTCTTCATCGTTTCTCTCCCCCTGAAGAGATGAATTGGATACCGGTGATGAGAAGAAAATATCAGACTCAAGAAATGTAACATCCATAGTGATGTAGGTACGATTGGTAGTAGGATCGTAGCATCGATAGCCTTTTTTATGTAATGCATATCCTAAAAACACACAACGAACTGCACACGGGTCCAGCTTAGTGCGTTGATTCTTATGAAGGTGAACGAAGGCCACACACCCAAACATTCGAGGAGGTAGCATCAAAACCGTAGGTAGAGAAACATGGGTAGATAGAACCTGCAGGGGAGTCTTAAAGTTTAAGACTTTTGAGGGCATGCGATTCAGCAAATACACAGCCGTGGCTACAGCATCACCCCAATGACGATTAGGTACATGCGCGCCAAGTAATAATGCACGAGCAGTTTCTAAGATATGTCGATTCTTCCGTTCAGAGACACCATTCTGTTGTGGAGTCTGGGAACACGATGTTTCATGAAGAAGACCATGCCGTTGGAAATAATCTTGAAATCGGTGATTGACAAATTCCCCTCCATTGTCCGAACGAAGAATTTGAATTTTTGCTGAGAATTGTGTCTGAATCATGACATGAAACGACTGAAAAATAGTAAACACTTCATCTTTATGTTTTAGCTGGTAGAGCCATGTCATTCGAGTGCAATCATCGACAAAAATCACAAACCACCGATGGCCAGAGGAGGTAGTTATCGGGGATGGTCCCCACACATCAGAGTGTATTTAGGCAAAGGGAATATCACTTTTATTCAAACTCATTGGATAAGAAACTCTATGACTCTTAGCTACAATGCAAGTATTACATTTGAAATCTTCTGTTGGTAAATTGGAAAACAAGTCTGGAAAAAGATGCCGTAAATAACCAAACGATGGGTGCCCCAAGCGACGATGCCAGAGCCAAATCTGTCTCTCCTTATGGCTGACCTGATGGTGCATGTGATTCGCTGTTCCCGGGCTGAAGTCATCCATGTAATATAATCCCCCCCTCTTAGTACCACGCCCAATGATCTCCTTGCTGAGAATATCCTGAAGAAAACAAAAGGTAGGATAGATTAATACCACACAATTGAGTTCTTCAGTAACCTGACTTATAGACATCAATTTATTTGATAAAGATGGTACAAGTAGAGTGTGAGATAATGAGAGAGAAGGTGATAAAGGCACAGTTCCAGCCCCTGTAACCGGATATGTAACCCCATTGGCGTTAGCAATACAAGTTCTCCGTGGCGGAGTAGTATGGGAGAAGTCATTGGAATCAAAAGTCATGTGGTCCGTTGCCCCGGAGTCGATAATCCAGGCACTATCATCACGAGAATTAGAGTTACAAAGTGCTTGGCCACAGTTACCTCAATCAGTGAGAGAGGTGGAGGGCTCTGTCAGGGGAATGAGAGATAATTGAGGCTCGGCAGTGACCACAGCAGCTCTACCCATGCCTTCCTCAATAGCAGCAGGATCTCGTTTTTTTCGTGCCTGTAATTCATGCCACCAATCTGGATACCCATGGAGCTTGAAGCAAGTATCACGGGTATGTTTTGCATTGCCACAATGAGTACATTTCCCTCCATCAGATTGACCCTTGGGCCTGGCGGATGAGTTGGACTTCCCACTACTCAGGGAAAGAGACCCTGATTTCACCAGTGTTTGAAATTGTCCTGTTTTAATTCCTTTAGTGGCCATAACGACACCACCAGACGTAGCTTCTGCCCCAGATGCCATCACCGTTTGTCGAACATCCTCCCGTCGAACATGAGCGTAGGCCTGTTCAACCGTAGGAAAAGGTTTCAGCTGCAACACATCACTCCGAGCGTTATCTAGTCGATCGTCCAACCCATCTAGGAAGGTGTAAACTCTATCCTCCTGTAGGATTGAGTTATATTTTTGTATATCTGCTGCACATCCCATTGGATTGGGGCGACGGAAATCAATTTCACGCCACAAACCTTGTAGATCATTATAGTATTTTTCAATGGATCCACCTGCTTGTCTCATGCGAGTTACACGACGCCGGAGATCATATACTTGCGATGTGTCAGTTCCATCAAAGTAAGTTGTAGCAGCAGAATCCCAGACCTGTTTGGCTGTCGGGAAGCGAATGAAGTTCACAATCAAGGAAGAATTCATTGAGTTGATCAACCACCCCTTCACAATGGCGTTCTCGATTCGCCATTTACGAAATGATGGGTCTGTTTCAAGAGGCTGGGGGGAGTCTCCATTGATATACCCCAGCTTGTCCTTGCCAGAGATGTACATCTCAACAACCTGGGACCATAAAGCATAGTTGGAACCATCCAACTTGATGCTGATTGGAATCGTAGGAGAATCAACAATCGGTGATGAAGTCTGGGCTCTAGTCCAGACTTCCGTCATCTTGGTCGTCAAATCGTCAAGGATGGATTCGGTCGAGATGGTATGCTGTTCGTCAATGCAGTGTTGTCCTCCATGAACACGCTTTAGATTAAGAATAAAGTAGAGCAGGCGATCGAAGACCATGCTCTGATACCATGATAAAACAGAGATTCATTTTTCTTCCTTGGAACAGAGTACAATAATATAGGGATGCAAGTAAGAGTTTTAGGAAGTTATTCCCAGTTAGGAAGCTATTCAAACCTGTACATTATCTACGGCTAAACTTACTGTTGACCCTTATGGTATGGGATTTACAATTAATTGATTCCTATAATCTTGTTATTCTAATGACTCACGCCAACAAAATATTTATTAGATGTGGAGATTGCTCGATCTAAAAATGGTTTTTTTTTTATTTATTTATGCCAACGCAAGTATGCTTTAGAATTAATTTAAGATGCTAGTCTACTTGATTGTAAACCTATAAGTTTTCCAATGGACTCTCCCTGCAAATTATCTAAAATTGATGGTGGACTACTTGAGATGCATCCAATTACATAAGACTCATTGGTAAGTTATTATACCTCACCAACACTAAACCAGATATTACATACTCAGTACATCATCCGAGTTAATTTCTTGACTCCCATCGAGATCCACATATGCAAGCAGCTCTTAAAATTTTGAAGTATATTAAAGTGGCACTAGGACAAGATCTTTCTTTTTCAGCTTCATCTCCAATCCATCTTAAGATCATTGCTGATTTAGATTGGACTAATTGTCTTGACATAAGAAAATCAGTTTTTGGATATTGCATCTTTCTTGGTGAGTCCCTCATATCTTGGAAATCTAAGAAGCAAAAGACAGTATCTCAATTTTCTGCTGAAGCAAAATACAAATCCATGGCCTATGTAGTTTGTGAACTCACTTGGCTTCAATCTATACTTTGTGATCTTCATCAACAACATCCTCACCCTTCTTTGTTTTTGTTTTTTTTTTGTTTTTGTGACAACTAAGCTGCTCTCCATATTGTAGCTAATCCTGTATTTTATGAGAGAACCAAACATTATTGAATTGGATTGCCATCTTATCAAACAAAAAATACAAGCTATTGTTCTTTGGACATATTTCTTCTCCTCATCAGAGATTGCTGGTTTACTTACAAAACCTCTTGTCTCTAATGTTTTTCATTCTTTGTTGTCCAAGATGAATGTTCATAATATCAATCATTCATCTTGAGGGAGACTATATATATGTTCAAGTGTAAAATTGTAAATTTTCAATCAGAGCTGGCATTATAATTGGTTAGTGAGTTGGTTCATTTTTCTCAGACTATACAGTACTACTCTGCTTTGTATATAAACAAAGACTCGCTCGTGTCATCGATCAAGTTGAATACAAGATTTTCAGTAGCCTTCTCTCGTCTGTTTCAAGATATTCGGTTGAATTTTTTAGGATGGATTGAATGCATGGAAACTTGAATGTCCAAAGGTGTAATTGTTTGCCAAAGACGTACGACGCCGTCAGCTGTCTAGGCATTTAACAATTACCACTTTTTAAGAGACAAAGCAGTGAACACCGATCAGTTCTACAAAGAGATGAATAGCTTGCAGCGTATTAATTATTAGGTTATTTTTCGTCGTCCGCTCCAGCTTTCTAACTCGCAGGCGATGTGTTCATATGGCTACATGATCGTCCCTTACATGTGTGACAAGAAAAAAATATTATTCTGCCATTTCATACCTTAATGGGAATCAGTAAACTCTCTACCAAAAAAAGGTTGAGAGCAGGCCCCAAAGCCATTTTAGCTTCGTCCTAATCATTCGTTGTAAAGATTTCACTTCGCTTCACTTATTAAAAAATGCTCTTAAAGACTTAAAAATATTTTAAAGGGAAAAAATAATATATTTGATAAAGTTAAAAAAGTGCTTTTATCACCTAAAACAAACTAAAAGTTTACTTTTTGTTATAAAAAAATTTAAATTGAAAATTTTGTTGAAAAAATCCCGAAGATAATGAACTATTATCTACTTTAAAAGTAAGGTGCCGTTTGAATAGTAAGTTAAGATGAAATGAGTTGAAATGAAAGTTAATAATTAAATAAAATATTATTTTAATATTATTTTTTAAAAATAATATATTTGATAAATTTATAAAAAGTGTTTTCAGCACCTAAAACAAACTAAAAGTTTACTTTTTAAAAAAAAACAAATTTTAAATTGAAAATTTTGTTGAAAAAATCCTAAAGATAATTAACTGTTATCAACTTTAAAAGTTCTTTAAGGTGCCATTTAGATTGTAAGTTAAGATGAGATGAGTTAAAATGAAAGTTGAATAAAATATTATTAGAATATTATTTTTTAATATTATTATTATTTTGAGATTTGAAAATTTTGAATTGTTTATTATATTTTGTGTCAAAAATTTAAAAAAGTTGTAATGATGAGATAAAATGAGATGAAACACTTATTTTTCATACTTATTCTATTATGACCTTCATACATATAAATATATTTACTAGTCGACTAGAAGTTTTCATACTTTCTTCTATTGAGATAAATACTAGTTGAACAATCAGGTAGCAGTTCGGACATTATGAAAATTTCTTTCGAAAGACACGAATTTATTTGATCTTGTTCAAATGAAGCCAATGTTCTAACTCTTTATTTGTGTTTGAACACGTCGATTGGTGTTCGAACAAAAAGATCAACCTGATCAAACATCTTTAGAAAACATTTAAATGTTACACTAAGTCAAAAGACATAAAGTAAAAGTTTATATTTTAAAGAAAAAAATACTATATTTAATAAATTTATAAAATGTGCTTTTAACACCTAAAACAACCTAAAAGTTTACTTTTTTATATAAAAAAAAATTAAATTGAAAATTTTGTTGAAGAAATCCTTAAGATAATTGTTATCGACTTTGAAAGTACTTTAGATGCATATTTACGAAATACTAGTAAATATATTTTTAATAGTAAAACTCTACAATTTAAAAGTTTTGTTTCTTATGGTAATACGAAACAGGCACGGTTGATCTACTTATTAATTCTTATTTATGTTGTACCATTTCTCCTATTGATCATATAACGACTGCATATTTCTTGCATTGACATTTGACAGTGTCACCAAATTACTCAACCATCGGTTGACTGCAAAATTCAAGACATTTGACCGCTACAAGATAATGGATTTTTTTCGTCCTAAGAAAATGCCATTTTTGTCCCAAAAGATTTTCAGAGACGAAAATTTTTTGTCTCTCATTCGTCACAATATTTTTGGAGATGAAATTTCTTTTCATCCAAAAAAATGCTTTTAGGAATGAAATCTAGCTTACCGGTTCGAATGAATTTTTTTTTTTTGAACGAAACATTTTCATCCCAAAATATTATTCGAACCAAATAAATATTGTCCAGGTGTTATGGAAAATTTAATTCGAACGATAAGAATTTATTTGATCATGTTTGAATGAAGCCAGTTTTGAACTTTTTATTTGTGTTCAAACACATTGATTAGGATTCAAACAAAAAGAATCTAATCGAACATTCTTGAAAAATGTTCGAATTAAAAAATCTATTCGAATGTTTAGTCCTATAATCTTTGTTCAAATGACTTATTGTTCATTCGAATGATGATAAATTGGTTCAAACATAATAATATGTGTTTGAATGATCAAACATGCAGAGTGTTCAAACATATTATTAATCTATTCAAATCGGAGTGACGATTCTCAATTTCATTCAAATGGTTTCTGGTTGCTCATTTCAATAGCGACGAAAAATGTGTTCAAACGATAATAGTTTGCAATTTATCATTCAAACAATAATCATGATATAGTAAACTATAAATTTAAAATAATAAAACTACATTTAAATATTATAATTAAACCATCACAATTGTTCAAATATTGCATTAAGTCAAAATAAGTCAAAATACATAAAGCAAGAAAATAAGTTCTAAGTTGGTGGTGGCATAAAGTTCTGGGACATTATTAACTACATTTGTTCAAACATTTTTTGGGATTGAATTTCCATCTTTTTCTGCATTTTTTTTTCTAATCACGCCTCTATATCCACTACCTGATATAATTGAGCCTCCAATTGTTGTTGCTTGAACCTCAACTGTTTGATCTCAAGCCTTGCATCTTGTAAGTCTTGAGAGTTGTTATTCAATCTGACTTAAGAATGGGATGATGTTGAGGAAGGCTTCACTTAATCTCCTAAACCCCTCAAATATCTATAAATCATCTCAATCAAATCATTTAGCTAATATTTACAAACTATTTAATTATTATTTATAAATTATTTCACTACTATTTAAAGATCATTTTATTTAATCTTACTATCCAAACGAGAGCTAATTATTCTTAAGAGTGCCTCCAACCACCACTCCAACAGCCGGAAGTGGTCAGAACCCGCTGCCAAGCGGTCAGTGGTGGCCAGTAGCCACCCTCAGTTTTAAAAAATATTATAAACTTCGATTCTACGTAGGTAAGTGTATTTTATTTATTATAAAGAAATTGATTTGACAATTTTAGAGTTAAAGTTTAAACTCAATTTTACTCGTCATCTTATTTTAAGACGCTATCTTTGTTTTTACGCACAACATGAAAGTAAAATGATTTATGCCTTTTTGGATGCTGTGAATATTTTATTTCATCTTATTTTATTTTATTATTATAATTTTTTTAAATTTTTACACAAAATATAATAAATAATTTAATTTTTTTAAATATCAAAATAATAATAATATTAATAAAATAATATTCTAATAATATTTTATTCAACTTTTATTTAAAATTATTTCATCTTATTTTACTATCCAAACTGCACCTTAATATATTAGAGTTGTTTTTTTTATTCTTGTTATATTATAGTTGTTGTTGATTGTTCTAAAGACGAGCTCTTTAACAATATAGAATTGACTAGCCTGTTTATTTCATGGGTAATGATACATCTATAACTAGTTTAAAATCAGTTTACAATTCATTTTAAATCAACCAATGTAATTGTGACACTTCATTAGAAGATAATTTCAATTTTACTTAATTACCCTTCACTTTAAGTAGAGTAGTAAACTAGTTGCAGATTAATTGTAAGCTTTTTCCTTATTTCATTAGGTTGTTTTATTCTTTTTCACGGTCACAGCTAATGGTCATGCACTTTAGTACAAAAATTACTGTTTCTTGAGCATTCAAAACCTCTGCATTAGCCCCTTAATTTATAACATTCACTTTATTTCTTGACGTGACACTAAATATAAAAAAATTTTAAAAATACATATTCAAAATAAAATTACATTCAAAAATATAAAAAGAGAAATAATAAGATAATAAAATGTTAAGTTTTTATTTAATCTTTTTACATTCGTATTTTTAATTTTTTTAATATGTTAAGTTTGTAACATTTCTCATTTTCCAATGGTATATTGGATTTTACAGTGACAATACAATGCTGTAAATTGTCCTAAAATATTCGCTCATCTGTCAAACTTTTGGCATTTGTTAAGGTTTGTTGCGTGTTAGAGAGTCCAAAGAGCATGCATGGTCATTTTCTCGGTTTCATGGATGACAAAACAACCAAAGCTTTCCAAGTACCAATGAATGAATGTGGTGTCTGATTCAGATGCCGACACCATTTACGACCAGAGAGTCCTCATGATGCTTCAAATCCCAAAGAGAACCTCTCTTTGCCTCTCCAAGTTGGTTTTATTCATAGAAATATATATATATATATATATATATATATAGTAGAAAACTTCAAAACGGCAGAGTACAATGGGAGGTTATGTTCTGGAACTTGAGATAGGTTATAAAATAAAATATAAATGATTTAAATGTTCCTCTTTTCATCAAATTAATCTTTAGAGATAAATTATAGTTTTACATAGAAGTCCAGATATTTTTTTAAAATCAAGTTTGTTCTATAGCCTAAATTTCCCGTTCTTATTGGAAGCCAACCTGTGACTTAAAATGCTGATAGACACATGAAAGTTTTCACAATCTCTTTTGTAATGTTTTTAATTATCAGTATAAATAATATATAGTTTACACAATTAATACAGTGAAAAATGGTTTGCAATGTAATAGATTTTTTAAATTTTAATTTTAATTCTTTTAAATGTTACACGCCAACATTACAGAGAGCATAATTTTTATTGAATAATATTATATACAGTCGTATAATATATAAGCATTGTATAATCACTTTAAAAAAGAGTAAGATTTACTATTAAAAAAATTATTATTTTTAAATAAATCTTTTTAATTATTATTTTTTTTAAAATAATAGTGCGACGCTGTAAATCTCCTGAGAGACACTCTACTTTCGGAAAACTGCAAGACTTCAGTTATTGGCCCTACCAACGTGGCCTACACCTTTGAAATTTTCAGGCTCATTTTGATAGTATCTACTCATTCCACGTAATATCATCTTATCACAATATCAAAATATTATAAATATAAATATTTTAAATTTTTAACTTTTTATTTAATTATTACAATCTTTTCAAATTTTTAAATAAAATATAAAAAAATAATTTAATTTTTTTAAATTTTAAAATAAAAAGATTATTAAAAAATAATATTTTAATTTTATAATATATTTATTGAATTTTTTTTATCTCTTTTTTCAAAATCCTATAAAATATATTAACTCAAATAATTTTATTTTTATTCATAAATTATTTTATTACTATTTATAAATCCTCTCGTCCCAATTCCAAAGGAGGAAGTGAAAATAGAATATTATTTAGCCTAAAATAAGGGGCATTCGCATTTTTAATTTTGGCTGCAAGGGTTTTGGCCTGCACAGCCAAAATAGAATAGTATTTAGCCTAAGAGACCGGTCCATCTCGATGTATAAAATATAATATTAATATTAATATAAATTTATAACTTATGATTTGGTTTTTTTTTTTCTAATCAAACTTGCATATATAATAAAAATAGGAAAATATAGTACATCAAGGAGGGTCCTTTCTACTGTCAATATTCAAAATAGAGTTAGAAATAATTTCTAACAGAATGCTATCATATAGTGAATTTGTAGCTGCCCATTGTGCTACCGAGTGCGCAAGTCGATTTTGAGATCGATCTATCTTGTGAAATTTTCAACCCAAGCGAAATTGAGATTCCAACGAGGCTGTATGTCATATGAAATTGATTCTATTTGCTAGATGTGTTCCTCTTTATAGATAGAGGAGATGACCAACTGAGAGTCCCCAACTAGTGATATGTAGGGGTGATTGAGATGTTCCGCCATTTTGAAAAATAGTTTTGCCCCAAGAGCCTCTGCGATCACCGGGGTTGTAGTTAGATTGCGCTCGGTCCAGATATCAATGACTTCCCCAGTTGAGTCTCTGCTGATTGCAGAGGCTAGAGAAAAATAGTTCCTTACTACTGCATCAAAAGATATGGTTCACCAAGGGATTTTCCCATTCTTTCTCCTTTTTTGTATTGACATTTTCTTTCCATGCATATATATTTTCTTGATAAGAAAGATTTAGCTGCTTTGAGAGATTTTGAAGAGAGAGATATTTGGGGTTGTGAATTTGGTCATTTCGGAGTCGCCATATAAAATCTTCTAAGGCATTCTCTCGTGAGTAGAATGTCCCAAAGTATCTTCCATAGGAGAAGCTTATTCAGGATAGTTTCTCTGTTAGTGCTTGCAATAGACGAGACGAGATGGTGGGCACTTTTTACAGAAAATTTTTCATTTTAAGTTCTTGTCCAAAAGAGGTTATCCGAACAAAGGTTTGAGTTTGGAAGAGGAATCTTCAAGATTTCATTTATGCTTTCCTATTGGAATAGAGATGTTAATAAAGGGAGATTCCAAACTCTATTGTTCTGGATGATCATGTCTGATACCTTTAGTGAGGAAGAGATATCAGTTGTGTGTGTGAGGGGGAAAGGTTTAAAGTTTTCCAGAGTTGGAATCCAAGGATAGAGCCAAGCTCTCACAGACAGGCCATTTACAATTTTGAAGCATGTACCTTTTTTCCAGTAGTGATCTTGTCTTGAGAATTCCTTTCTAGAGGCTCGAATCCATTACTCTTTGGGAAGCTAATTCAACGACCATTGATTGTCGATATTTCTTGGAGAGCAATCAATGCCATAGGCTATTACTAGGCTTGCTCAATTCCCATCCGATCTTTGCTAGCAAGGCTATATTCATGTTTTCTATCAGACGTAATGCCAGGCCCCCCTCTTTTTTTGGCTAACAGATGGTTTTCCATGATTTTAGACAGAGTTTGTGCTTTTGTTCTTTTGATTTGCCCCACCAGAAATTTTTGAAGCTCTTATCCAGTTTCTTGTATATTGATTTCGGAATCAGGTGCGTTGCCATTTGATAGGTGGGAATAGCCCCTGCAACTGTTCTGTTAGCATGGTTCTACCTGCTTGAGAAAACACTTTTGATTTCCAGCCATCAAGACGCTTGTTTATTTTTTCCAGCATTTCTTTGTAGTCTTCTTTTATGGATCTCCCAAAAGTTGTCAGCAATCCCAAATATTTTATTTTTGATGATGATTCTTTATATGGCATGTTTTCCGAAAGCATCCGTCTTGTTGCTTGACTAGTGTTTTGAGTGATGAAAATAGAGGACTTACTTTGATTGACACGCTGGCCAGACTATGCTTGATATTTTCCTAGTACTTCATTAATTGTCTGTACTGATCTTGTCTTTGATTTTGCAAAAAAGATTAAGTCATCTGCAAATAAGAGATGGGAGATTTGAGGGCTTTCTCTATTGATTTTGAGACTTCTATCTTTTTCCGAGCTTTTGATCTTGCCAATAGTCTTGAGAGAACTTCCGTGCATAAAATAAACAGGAAAAATGAAATGGGGTCACCTTGTCAAAGGCCCCTTTGTACTTTGAAGAAACTTTTTGGAGAACCATTTATAAGGATTGAGAAAGTGGCCGTTGAAATGCATTCTTTGATGAGGTTTATCCAGATCGAGTTAAAACCCAAAGCTCTCATGACTGCATAAAGAAAGTTCCATTCTATAAGATCAAAAGCTTTTTCCATGTCCAACTTTATGGCCATTTGTCCTTTTCTCCCCTTATGGTGCTTAAGATAGTGGAACATCTCATGAGCAATTATAGAATTTTCTTTGATGTTGAGGCCCGGAACAAAGGCTGTTTGGAAAGGGGAGATAATAGATGGGAGGAATTTTTTAAGGCGATTTGCAAGAATTTTTGTGATGAGTTTATAGATGACATTTGTGAGGCTTATTGGGCGGAAATGCTGAGGGGAAGTTGGGCTTGCTATTTTTGGGATGAGGGCTATATGGGTGTGGTTTATCTGTCTCAGGAGTTTCCCACTTCTAAAAAAATTTTGGACAGCCGCTATCACATCTCTTTTGATGATAAACCAATAATGCTTATAGAAGAGTGGAGTCATCCCATCTGGCCCTGGTGCTTTATGGTTCGAAATTTGCTGGAGAGCTTCATAGATTTCAGGTTCCAATGGCAAGGCAATAAGAGAATTATTTTCTTCTTCTGAAATCTGTTTTTCAAAAGGATTTTCAAGCTCCTCTGGAAATATTGGATGTGTGTAGTGTAAATGGATGTGAAATGATCTATGAAGGTAGATTCTATAGTAGCCTGATCCATTGTCCAATTACCTGGGCTGAGCTTGATAGAGTCGATCCCGTTCCTCCTACGACGTATAGTTGTTGACAAATGGTAGAATTTTGTTTTCAAATCAGTCGTAGTTAGCCAGTTGAATCTTGATTTCTGTCTCCAAAGAATTTCTTCATTCTTGAGTTGTTCCTGAAGCTTTTGGTGAAGGAATTTCTCTCTCTGGATGCTCCACTAGTTTTGCGGGTTGATCTAAAGATTGTTTAACTCCATTTCGAGTTGCTTAATGTTGGTCTAAATCTTTCCAAAGTGGAGTTTGTTCCAGTGCTTAAGGGCCTTTTTTGTTTTCCTGATTTTATTGCATAGAATAAAGGTTGGGTTCCCATGGAATTGATGGTTCTAGGCCTCTTGAATGATAACATTGCTGAACAGCTCCCGTGTCCAAAATTCCTCAAATTTAAAAGGGGATATGTTTTTCCTTTCCTTCATAGTATTGAGCAAGAGGGGATTGTGATATGAAGCTAAGGAGTTTATATACTGGATGGTGGCATCCGGAAAGAGTAAGCGCCATTTTACATTTGCTATACCTCGATCCAACCATTCTCTTATCAAAACTCTTCCATTCCGATTATTTGTCCATGTGAAAGTAGGACCCAAGAAACCGACATTAATAAGTCCATGAGAATCCATAAGGTTTTGCAGGCTACCTATAGAGGAGGACGCAACTAGTCTCCCGCCAGATTTGTCTTGTTGGCTTAATAAGTCGTTGAAATCCCCAATGCAAAGCCAAGGACCCGAAAAAGAATTATGTATTGAGCCCAAGTGGGTCCAAAAATCTGCTTTGTATTGCCATTGAGCTGGAGCATAAACAAAAGTTACTAACTAGGGAATATTTGGAGGGTCAGAGTAAACCAAAATAGATATTGCATTAATATTAAGGTGGACCGGTTCAACATCCACACCCGGTCGCCATAGTAACAAAAGACCTCCTTTTTTTTCCCGAGGCAGGAACATGCACAAAATGGTGGAAACCCAACCTATTTACAAAAGAAGTGGTGCTATTATTTGACATCATGGTTTCCAACAAAAAGATAATATCCGGATTAAACATATTTATAAAAGCCCTTATATTTCTGATGGCTTTGGGGCAGGCTAGTCCCCTGCAATTCCATACCAAGGACTTCATGGGGCTGTTGGAGGCATGGTGGAGCCCGCCTCTTCAGTTGTTTTGGATTTACCGGATAGAAGTGCCTTGGATGCGGCTCTGGTGTATGGTTTAGCTTTAGCGGCATCTTTTTCTTTTTTGAGTTTCCCTGATTTGGCTTTGATAGATAGAAGCGAGACTGCCGCTTCCTTTTCCTCATCTTTCGTGATTTTTGGAATGCTCTCTAACTTTGAAAAACCCATCTCTGATGTCTTTTGTGCTTTTATTTTCAGTAGAGTTGTTTCCTGAATGCTTGCAAAAGCTGCTCTCTTTTGTGAGACCTCCAACCCAGTGATGGGTACAAGTGAGATGGAAGAACCTGAGGATTTATAAGAGAGATCATGCGCAAGATGACCATCTTGAGAAGAGGAAGTGATTTTTGCTACATATCTTATGGTGGGCCCTGGTTTCCTCAGTGCAGATGGGTGAAGAGGTACGACTGGAGAAGCACTGAGATGAACTGGTTGGTATTTGATGGAAGGAGCGAAATGCGGACTGCCTGGGTTTTGCTCCAACAAGTTTTGTGCATTTAGAGGAGAGCCGACCTTCCAAGCATTAATTGGGCCGAGGTAATCATTTGCGTTGGGCTGGTTTCTTTTGTCCGTGGGCCTTTAAAGAAAGCTGGATTACTCACGTGACTTGCAGCATCGATTTCGGTCAACGAAGACCCATATTTATTGGTCTGCATAAAGTTATCTCCTTTATTCTTTAATCGACTAGCAACCAGATCTTCAAGTGAAGAGAGTAATTCCTCTAGTTCATTCCAGTTGCCATCATTGCAAGGATCCTGGTGGGCAATTGATGAAACAATCTTCACAACCTGGTTGATTGATGGGTTGGGATTCTGATAGATCTGCGTAGAGGGAATTTAGCTCGGATTGAATGAATATTGCCTGGTGGTTAGGGGATCCATTAATTCGTTTGAGGTATTACTGTAGTCTACAGTCGATGAGTTCATCTCCACCATTGAAAACATTAGAGTTTTGCTGGCGAGAAGACCGTTGTTAGGGGTTGAGGAATACGTCGAAGACACCGTTAGTAGTTGGGATATCTCTTGCCCCTTCGATATTCAGAAGGTAAGGTACTCCTTTTTCTACTTTCTGATTGTATCTATGTGGGGGTTGCAATGGTGCTTGTTTAGAAAAGAACTTGAGATGAGTTCCTGGGCCGAACGTACCTTGATCTGTTGTTTCCGAGTAGGTAAAACTCTATCCACACCTTGGTCTGGGATTTGGTAGAAATCCAGTTCTTCCTCGCGTACGCCTTGGACGAAAGAGTTCCCCCTTACAGAAATTTCTTCTTCTGTTAATATTGCTTTCCCTTTCCCATATAGAGTTTCAACTGGGAGTTTATCCCTATTTTCATTTACGGAAGACATGGGTGAGATAAGGGCAAAGTAATTCATACCCCTGCTATCCGAAGTGTCCATGTCTGTGATTTCATTCCCCTGCTTTCTTTCATTTTCTGGGTAATTGCTCATGGAGTAACTGGAACCCTTATCTTGATCACAATGAGTTGAATTTGCCATCATGAAAATTGGGGATTCTGCATGAAGCCAAGGCCCGAATGGCGTCTGTCCCTTGTTAGGATTTTGGGAGTTACAGAAGGTTTGGGAGTGCCCAATTCGTCCACAACCATAGCAGATATCAGATAAACGTTCGTACTTGAAAGAGACCCATGTATCACATTTCAAATCCCTTGGTTCTCAGAAACCTTGTTTGAGTGGTTTTGTGATATCTATGTCTACTTTGATCCGGATGAATTTTTTACTGGCTAATCCAAAGAAATGATTAGTATCCACATCTAGGAAATTACCCATGGCATTACCTATTTTCTTTGCATTTTCTTCTGTCATGTGGTTTCTGGTGAGACCGTGTATTTGTATATTAAATGGTAATGAGTTGAGCTGGATCTCTCTCCATGTGGTTTTTGCTCGGTAGTTTTTGAGAATAAGGAGATGCCCTTTGAAGTGCCAGGGAATTTGGTTAAAAATTCGTTGTTTGTCAGCTGCACTTTGAAATGTGAAAAGGAAGAGATTTTCTTCCAGGTCTTCTATGTGAAATTTGCTGATAAAGCTCCAAGCAGCACGAAAGGATGCATGCAGGGAAATTCTATTCAGTGGGTGTGTTGCCACTATCTTACCTATAAGTGCTAACTCATTTTCTTCCTTTGCAGAATCGGAACCAGGAGATAGATGAAGATCATTCCAAGAAAGGGCTTCCATTTGGTGGATCAGTTGTTCCATGTCCATTGTTGGAGAGGAGTTAAAGGCTTGAGAGTGTGGAGGGTTGTATGAGGCACTACTAGCATGTCAAAGAGAACTCTAGAGAATCAGAGTTGGAAAAAAGTCGAGCCTCCTGATTTTCATGAGGTGTGAAGTTGATTGGATGCACATTACTTATGATTTGGTTTTACATATTCATGTACAACATATATTTCAAATATAAACTTCATGTATTTATAAATTTACGTATTGAGTATTGATCCATACGTGTGTTCTCGATATGGAAGAATTGAGAGAATTTTTGTATAGAGTTTCGGTTCAAGGGAAATCAGTGAGAGAAGAGTTGCTGTGGGTTAGCAGTGACGGCATGAGGATGGTTGGTGTATCCTTTCTGATAACCCGGGATGGGAGGCATTGCCAAGGGATAGTGTAGTCCCGTCGAATGGTGGATGTGCCTTTATTTTTTATTTTGTTTAGTTTATTAAAAAAAATGGAGAAGGGAGAAGGGAGAAGGGAGGTGGACGTTGGCAGTAGGAGGAGGCTAGGGATGTCTTGCCGACATCTCCTTGCTGGTGACAATATCATTAGTTGCGCCAGAACAGAGTTGCAAACTCTCATATGGTGTGTCAGCTGCATGAGGGTGAACCAGAAAAGGGTGAAGGAGAAAAAGAATCGGGTTATAGGTTGCTAAATAGGTAAGATTTTCAAATTCATTACAGTTTGGGCCGATTATAGTGGACCATAGGTCTGGACCAGTCCAAAAACATCAAAGGGAAAGAATGCTACTTGGGCCAAAATAGTGGGCTTGTAAGCTAGGCCAGCTCGACAACGTGATTAAAAAATTGTATTATACGGGCTGCAAGCCAGCACAGTGAACCATAATTGCCTAGCACGAACAAGAAAAAAAAAATATTTCTTTCTCTTTCTCTCAATGCATGTTCTTTATTATTTAATAAATATAAAAATTATTTGGACTTGAATTATGAGTATTAGTTATAAAATTTTTAATTATTGTTTCTTATAATTTTATTGTATGGTAAGCCATATAAATGTATGAATTATTTGAAATTGAATTATGCATGGCTATTAGTTATAAAATTATTAGTTACTTTTTTATGAATTTTATTATATGATTCGTCATATATATAATTGTTAATTATAAATGAAGTGAGTAATTTGTACCAAAATTAATGAAAGAGTTGGTTGCTCAAAGGTACAAAATCTTACTTGATTTTGGATAACAAATAATTAACTCTATTATATCATGGGTAATAATGGAAAATGATTAGATCTGTGATATAATTAGTGATGTAGAGGAAACAATTTATATGCTAGAGTTTACTATTAAATGAGAATTCTGGTGATACAACTCGTTCATCCACATAATTTAAAGTTGGAGGGAACAATTTGTAAGCCAAAGTTTACTCCTAAAGGAGGATTCTGGTGAAATAGCTAGTTCATCCATAAAATTTAAAATTTGAGGGATCACTTTGTATGCCAGAGTTTACTGTTAAATGAGAATTTTGATGATACATCTAATTCATCCAAAGAATTTAAAATTGGAGAGAACACTTCGTATGTCAAATTTTACTCCCAAATGAGAATTCTGATGATATAGTTAGTTCATCTAGATAATTTAAAATTGGAGGGAACATTTTGTGTGTTAGGGTTGACTCCCAAATGAGAAATCTTGATAACACTATTAGTTCATCCATAATGATTTAAATTCTCCATAATGGTTTAAATTCAGAATTTAAAGCTGGAAGGAACATTTTGTATGTTGGGGTTCACTCCCAAAAAGGGATCTCGATGAAACTATTAGTTCATCCAGAATAGATTAAATTTTGTTATTGTTTATGAGTGTAAAATTCAATATTAATATGATCAAAATTATTTTCTTGTACTAAATATATGAATATCATTACAAGATTTCCAATACAAAATGACTATAGTTTAAAGAAATATGAGCAGGTTAGATTTACACTAAGGCCTTGTTTGGAAATGACTTTAGTTCTAGATCCTAGTTTACCCATTTTAAGTCTAAAATGAATTATTGTTGAGAATAATGGTAAGGGTCAGGAAGACACAATATTTAAGAAGTTGGAATTAATTAGTACATATCAAATCTTGAAGTTAGGAATGGAAATGATGAAACTCCTTATTTTGTAGAAAACGGTTTATTCCAGATGTATTATTATTTCATCAAAATAATGAAATATGAACGAGTTGGTAGCATGGTTGTTAGATTGATACATATTTATTTTGTTAATTTGTATTGAAAAGCAATTGTATCTTTTGGGAAAGGAAGGAAATGATGGTCATGAAAGTATAAAAATTGTGTCAATTGAATTTTGAAAGAAATAATAACACATGAAGGTTTAGGTGTCTTAAGCGTAAGACTTGATTCGAAGAGAAGGGTAAACATTTTTCTGTATATGTTTCAAATCTGATCTTATGAATGTTTATATTTATTTTTTTAGATTAAACTCGAGTGCAAATGTTCATCTGTCTTTTGTCTCTATAAGTTTCAAATCAAACTCTCTAAACGTTCAGACTTATTTTTTGTGGTTGAACTCAAGTACAAATGTTCATGTTTTAATTTGTTTCCATTTATGTTGGTTCCATTTTTCCTTTCAATAAATTTTTATTCATCATGCCTTCATAATGCTTTTGTTAAAAATATTCTACACTTATAAGCATATATTTGAACCATATGAAATATAATTTATGAAAAAGCTTTACAATTTGTGGCATAGAAGTTTGAAGTATGATTAAATAAAAACTTTATTTATGCCATAAAATTTTAGAGTATATCTCCAAAAAAAAGTTGTAAAGATTAGTATATAAAATATTTTCCGCATTTAGATTTTCTAATCTAAGGTTGTGTGTTGATTTGTATAAAAGGAAAGAAAATCAAACAAATGAAGAAAACACAAGGAACATTGAGTTTTTTGAGATAATGCATATAGACACATATAGACATTTTCCCATATAATGTTTGATATATAGTAGTGTCTCATTATCTTCATAGATGATTTTCATGGTATGGAAGTACTTGTATGCTCTACATGAGAAGTCTCAAGTCTTTTGCAATTCTTGAGGTACTTCTCATGGGGAGGAAATGCAGCTAGGTAGAAAGATGAAATTATCAAACATGATTGAAGTAGTGAGTGCCATGAAAAGTATTATGAGTCAGATCATAACCCTGGCATATTTTCTCTACCTCTTGAAAACAAATGTAGTAAAACTCTAAAAGTTAATGGTGTAGAACTTATATTGTGTCTTAGTAAGGTAGTCTTAATGACTTATTTTTTAGTTGTAAACTGATTTAAGACATATACATGTATGGATAGTAAAGCTAAAGTAAGATTTTATAATCCAAATAAAATAAAGTTGAGTCCTATAATAGTTATTTGGTAGATTATCATTATTGATTACTCGGAGATATTAAAATAATATAGGTTCCATTTTTTCTAATCATGATCTTAGTATTGGAAAATTTAAAGATCAAATTCCTTAAAGTTGGCAAAATCAGTAGGAGCATAAAAACAAGAGATGTAATTGTCGAATAAGTACATGCTTGTATCTTCGAAAAGGCTTGTAATTTATTTTTCTGATCATTTCAATGATAACATGGAATAACAAACATATAATTATGCACCTCATAAGAGAAACACCGTCGAAGAATTGGCCATGGAGACATCGGAACAGGTAACCTCATGCGATATTTGTGATTTGCTATTAGTTAGATTACGTGGTGTATTTCTAAAATTCACAACTTAAAAAATAAAGATTCATTTATGTTTTCACAAGTTGTAGAAAGAAGTGATTCTATAAAAGATTGATGCGTTAAAGAACGATTGAAATTCATGAATCAACATAAAGTCTATAATTTCATCAATCTGTCTGAAAAGTGTAAAATGTCGAATGTAAATGGGTCTTGAAGACAAAACTCTGACTTTAAAGGTTGTGTTGAACAATATAGAGTTAGGCTACAATTGGATGCTAATGTGATCTCAGATAATCTGAATTAATTAGTGAATAGTTATGTTTTGTGAGTCTCATTGAGATGTGTTTGAATGTCTGAAGTAAGTTAAAATGAGTTTAACTTATTTGTGGGAAGTTAAAAAGCTAGTGGGTCCCATCAATAAATGGTTTGAGATGAGTTGAGTTGATTTCAACAACAAAACACATCCTTAGACTTGTAATTATAGATTCAATCAGAAATGATTAGAAAAAGAGATTTCTAATAAACCTGAAAGAACTCATTCAGGATCACTATGGTATTAGTAGCTCATTAAGATCTAGAGTTATATCAAATGAATATGAAAACTATTGTAGAGCAAAAGTTTGGATTATGAGGTCTACGAGAAACAATAAAAAATACTACTTAGAAAATGAAAGTTTTGAAAATTATATTTGAAGATTGATAATAACATCACAAGCTTAGGATTAAAGAAAAATATTTATTATTGATGTATATACCCGGAGGTCAATTGGAGTACGTTTGTATGAATCGATATGGCATTTAGGAAAGTATAAATCTTGGTCTGTAATATGACATTAAAGTTATGTTTCTAAAGAATTTTAAAATGAAATTTGTGAAAGAGACATCCTTCATAATTGGGATTGAATTTTAATAACAAGACGAGGACTTTAAGATTGTCTCAGTAGAGTTGCAGAGAGTTTCGAAAGACTTTACATGAATAATTGTTGGTCAATAGATGTTTTAAAAACAAAATGTGACATGCTCAGTATTTGCAGTATCCTAAAATTAATTATGTTGTTAAAGAAATTTTGTATATGTTGGTTATAAGGAATTTAATGATTTTACAAACTTGTATAAGGCTGAATATCAATTTTACGGTTGACATCATTGGTTGTTGCCAAATTAATCGAAGAATGTCTTGACATAAAAGCTGTGAAAAGAGTGCAAGCTTTAGGGGAGGGCAGTGAGGCCTCGCACCCCACTACCCTACAACCTACCCAAATCTACCCTCGGGGTAGGCCTGGCTCAGCCCTAAACCACATTTTCCCCACCCCGCATATACATAATTATATATATGTTAAAAAAAACCTAGTAATAAACAAAACAAAAAGGGCACCGTTTTGATTATTACCTAAAACTATTTTATCCCTAACTTAAGTATTTTACATCTTAACTTCAAAAATTACCAAAATTTTGTTATAAACTCATGTCTCAAGTTTTTGACCTTTTCAAATCATACAATGAATTTCAAAAAACAATTAATATAAAAACATTGAGAACATTCTATAAAACTTTTGGACCAAGAATTATCCATTAGTTTGGTCAAAACTTTCAAAATACAACACACTATTCAGATTATCGTCTAGATTGAGATTTCCTTGGTTAAAACACTATTTAACCGACCAAATGACTATGAAATCAAACAAAAATGTACCCAAGGAAACTAGACGCAACGAAGAACAACTGTCATGAAGTAAGCTTAGTGAGATAATACTTAGAAGGGTTTCAAAAATGGTATGTAAAAAAAGGCTCAAAAAACTGCATGAGAGAGCTTCTAAGTGTTCTCTTCAAAAAGGGAAATGAAAAGGGATAAACTGAGTGAAAGGTTGACTTGCACACCTAATACACTTCTAAAAAGTGAACTATGGGCTTCAGTGACACATTGATGGGTGGTGATTAGGTCACAAAAAGTTACAAATAGTGAGTGTTTTTCCAGCCAAGGAAACTTCCAAGAGAAGGTGGTGGTGAGGTGGCCTTTGGCCGTCATATCATGCAAGACTTTGGTGTTGTGATGAGCAGTGAATGGTCAGCCTTGAGTGGGTGGAAACTTCCTCAAGAAAATTTGCTAAGGTGGCCAAAATTTGTGGGCCATAATAGGCCTTAAACAAGTGGGCTTCGTTTGGGATTTAAAGAGGGTTTGGTTAGTGTTTGAGATGCTATCAAGCCCAAATATAAATTTTCTTGACCCAATAAAATTTATAAGGTTTAAAGAATTGGATAATGATTTCATAACATGAATTTTAGGAATTAATAGCATGTGGAAGTGATTTAATCAAGTGATTAAACACAATGCTAAAAATCAGATTAAATAGGGTTTGGGGGCCAACTTTAGGGTTTCGGTTTCAATCAAGTTTTTGAGATTTCAATTGGATTCTAACCATTTATGGTTTCATTAGAGTTGAAACTCTTTTTGGTTTGATACAATTTGGATCGTTGGACGGAATATGATTTTGTTTAGGTTGCTTGATCTCACTCGATTTCCTTCACAATCCATTTCATGGTTCCTTTTGGTGTTAAGTTACTATTCACCAAGTGGAGTTAAGATCTTGCCAAGTGTCCAAATAAAACTTTTCTAATCTAATTTGGACATTCCACACTGTTATTTTGAAAACACTGTACTTGGTGCTTCTATTGAGGTCACTATTCACTCTAGGAAAAGTGAAAAAGTGAAAAATAAACTTTGTACTGTAAAATCCTAAACATACACACTAAAATAAATTTTCAATTCGTTTATCTAAATTCAACCCCGAAGTATCTCGAAATAAACAAAACGTGTTTTTGAACAAGTGTTTTGTCTGAAAACAGAAAATGAGATTATTACGCCATAAAATCCTAAATAATCAACTGAGTCTAATGGCATATGTTATATTGCATTTTGACACTTCTAGCTATCTCAAATAAATAAAATTGAACTTCTAGCACCATAGTGAGTGGTAACACCGACTATGCTGACAGACTAAAACCTACGCGATTGGTTGATTCATAAAAACTTACAGAGTTTTCACGAGATTCTTAAAGTCTATAGAAATTCCACTATTAAATTTCTAGCAGGCTATTACACCATCTCTAGCAAGGTTATTTGCAACAAATTAAAGACTATATTGCTACCTTTAGAAGAAAATATACTTTTAATGTAACTGGATATTTAGACTCTATTTTTGTTGTATTGCTCTAATGATAGAAAATATCATTATGGTTATATAACTTGCTATCTAGTAGAGTAATTTTATTGAAAAGTATGAAGCAAATCTCTTACTGTTTCGCGTGTAATAGATGCTTAGTTTATTGCATACTTTGAGGTCACAATGTATGGTATATGATTGGAAAAATTTATCTTTGGACTTTGAATTGTCGACTTTATAGTCAATACTTCTTTTGAGTATTTTTCTCCAAATAATGAGTATTTAATAAAATCGTAAATACCAAGTATTAGGGAGAATGTATATAAACAAATAACGTACATATACTATATGAATATTACAGTTTAAAGAACATGTCAAAAAGATGGATCTTATGCCTATTTCCATGATTTGAATATGTTAACAAGATCATTTATATGCTAAGTACTTTATTATTGGACATTGAGATATATCTATTATGGTTGTTTCTATTGTCTTGTCTTTCATCTTTATATGTACATTGAATGGTGTAGAGCAATGGTGACAAGATAATGTTTGCAACGAACACAAATTGGAACCTAATGCATTACAATATTAGTCTTAATTGTCCCAATTAAAGATCATGTTAAATTAAGTTGTAAGTGTTTTAGTACATTGAAGGAATTTTGTTAATTATATAGCAGAGGATCATCATGACTCGTATTGGTAGCTGCTTTAACATTGTTATTACGGAACTCATATAATGTATTTTGAGTTAGGAATGTTTTTTTGAAAATGAACGTGCACAATATGATTAATTTCTTATAATAAATCAATGAACGGAAAATATTGTTTTATGGGCATATGGGCCAAATTGGAGAATGTTAGAGTTTTATTAAAACTCAATGTTTCACACACCCATATCTCTTTGGATTTATACTAATTCAAATATATCTGTTAATTAATGAGTTATACTGAGATGCAAATAACTTTAGATTTCATGATAGCTATAAGTATATTTAAACACTGAGAGGGTTAATGGTTTTCACCTACAATATAATTGTACCTCTAGCCATCGAGAGATACTCAGAGGTAAAGTTGTTAAGATAATCCTTCTCTCATACTCAGGTAAGATTCTGAAATGGAGGAAGGTACGTTTTCTAACTATTGTTATTTAATATCGTGGATTATAAAAAATTGAAGATCACAATATTATTATTTTATGTTAAAATATTTAATACTTCTACCTTTGACCATATGTGCTCCTATCCAAACCCTCTTGAGCCACACACGTCGCCACATCTCCACCCCTCCATCCACTAATTGCATCAAATCATAGTGTTCTTCGGCCCACGATCTTTCCATGCCAACCACTTCCATCCCATTTTCAGTAGCAACTATAGCATGCAAAGCTCATTTGTCGATTTAGCAGCATAGGTTGCTTGAAAGCTGTCTACAACATTGTTGATCTAATTCTCTCCAATCCACTATTGTGATACCCTATGAATGAGTATAGGTGGTGAATGAATTCCCACATTATTAGAAAATGAAAACTTATTACTCTTTATAATGATTCAAATGGATTCCAATTTTTTCATTTTAAGTGCTATTGAAATATCGATTCAAATTTCTCGAGTCTTCCTTAGGTCGTAACAAAAAATATCAAAGTCAATCATGCATAAGTACGTAAATTAAGCTATACCACTTCTATTGGAATGGCCTAAAAATGACCTCGCAAATAAAGGGGTGGTTGTGATACCCCGTAGTGAATAGTATAGGTGGTGAATGAAATTTTACATTGATTAAGAAAAATAAGTTTTGCTCTTTGTAATAACTCCACTCGACTCTGATAGTTTCATTGGTTAGCCCTTTCACAGTATGGGCTCAAATATGTCTTGGGTTTTGAATGAATTGTTACAACTATCTTCCTACTTTTCCCAAAACTTGAGCTAAAACTCATCCTCTTGCTATATTGTACCACTATAACAGTCGGAATAAAATGGTCCGTTACATTCTCAGCTCATGAAACTTGGACTACATTTACAGCAATCCTTTTTCTTTTTTTGATAAAAAGAATTTCATTCAAACCCAAAACAAATTACATAGTAACTTGATTAAACCAAAAAGCATGATCAAAAAAATCAAGGACATTTCTCCACCACATTTGAACATAAAAAACATTCCATGCATATCTAGCTAATGTGTGTACAACTCCATTACCCATTCGGTTAGCATGCTCAATGCTAACTTCCTGGAAATAATTCATTCAGCTCTTTGCCACCATAACTACGCTCCCATTAGCTGAGAAAATATTATAGGCAGATTGTAATTCTTATACCATAAGCAAACAATCAGACTCAATGATCAATTTAGGAATACCAAGAGGATTGCAAAGCTGCAACCCTCTTAGCACTGCAAGTAACTCAATTGTTGCAAGTTCATTCGCTTCAGTTTTTGAAATTATTGCTACCATTACCACCTTTTCATAGCTATCTCTTAAAATCAGGCCAATTTCAGTCTTCCTCATAACTAAGAAAATAGCTCCATCAACATTAAGGTTCAAATAACACCTTAATGGAGGCTGTCATTTACAAATCTTCCTCACCTCAATAGTAATTGATAAGCTTCAATCTGAACAAGACTTACATAGAGACATTGCCAAGTTAGCTGCTGCAAAAGGAGTAATAAGCACTTTCTCCATTTTCATCTTATTCCTATACCAAACACCCCAACAGAGCATAAAAAAAAAAGAGTAAAATCTGCATCATTTCCTCTAGTCAAAACAGGTATCACATTTTCCATAAAACACTTATTAGGTTTAAGAAGCGACACCATTGGAGCAAACCTCTGCCATATTACTTGAAGCTGAGGACAAAAAAATAAGGCATGGTTAATATCTTCTCTAGTCTCTTCACAAAAACATCACCCCCCCTCCATTACAATATTTTCTGTCTCAGGTTGTGTAGAATAGGCAGTATATCCCTACAAGCTCTCCAGGCAAAAGTTCTAATTTTTCTTGGAACTTTCATCTATCATAGCTTTTTCCAAAGCTACTTATCTTGCATCCAACTAGAGATTTCACCAATACCACTTAAACTGAAAGCTTGAATCATCTTGTATGCACTTTTCACACTAAACAACCATTTGACTCCTCTGACCAGATCCATTTATCTCTATAAGGGGTAAAAGATAACCTAATCTTTAAAATTTCCTCAACCACTATTGGATTAAAGAGAGATCTAACATCATCAGCCTTCCATGTTCTTGTCTTCTGACATATAACACTATCAACAGTTGCATTTTCTGAGAGGAAAGTAACATATTTTCACAATTCAGCATTAAGACTTTATGACCTGAGACCCAATAGTCTTTCCATATCTTGATAGAATCACCAGTCCTAACCCTTCTTCGACACCCTTCAATCAGCCATTTTTTTGCCTCAAAGATCCGACTCCATGCATAAGATGGATGTAATCCCAAAGTAGCTTGGAGAAAAGTACCATTAGGAAAGTATTTGGCCTGATAGATCCTTTGTAATGAAGGTCTTTCATTTTGTACTATCCTTCGACCTTGCTTAGCCAGTAAAGCCATATTAAAGGAATGTAAGCTTCTAAAACCCATGCCACCTCTAAACTTAGAAGTACACAATTTTTGCCAACTTAGCCAATGCATTTTTTTGCTCACTATCCCTCTGCCCCCACTAGAATCTAGCCATCATCCCTTCCAATTCTCTACAAAAACTCAATGGCAACTTAAAACAAGACATAGCAAAGTGGGAATTAACAAAGCTACTGCTTTAATGAGCACTTCTATCTCATCTTGTGTTGTCTTCCCAGCTTTGTAACTTATTCCACACCTTTCTCTTAATATCAGAAAAAGCTCTAAAATTGGACCTCCACACTAGGTTAGGAAACCCTAGATATTTATCATACTGTTGGAAGGTCCTAACACCCTACCAACTCAACAACTCCCTTGGTTTACCAGCATTAACATTCTTTGAAAAAACCATAGCAGTTTTCTCTTTATTAACTTTTTGACGAGATGCTTCCTCATACTTCTCTAAAACCCCTTGAATATATCTAGTGGTCTGAATATCAAGTCTACAAAAAATAATGCTATCATCCACGAACAATAAATGACTCACCATTGGAGCCCCTCGGCACACTCTAATCCCCCTCACAAGCTGTTTATTATCTGTGTCTTTTAACAAAATAATGAGACCCTCAGTACATAGAAGAATAGGTAAGGGGATAATGGATCCCCTTGCCTGATTCTCCTAGTAGGTAGAATAGGTTCATGAGACTCCCCATTAACCAAAACTGAGAAAGACATTATCTTCACACATTGCATAATTAGCTTCACAAAACATTGAGCAAAACCCAATTTTAACATAATTTTTTTCCAAAAAGTCCACTCCACTTGATTATATGCCTTGCTCATATCCAATTTAAGGGACATATAACCTTTTTTACCATGTTTTTTGTGCCTCAAATAATTAACCATCTCATAGGCCACTAAAACATTGTCAATTATCAACCTTCCACCAACAAAGGCACACTGTGACTAAAAAATAATAGTAGGCAGAAAAACCTTGAGTCTATTCACTATGACCTTAGAAACCAACTTATACACCACATTACAAAGACAAATTGGTCGAAAATCAAAAACCAATTCACAATCCTTTTTCTTAGGAATCAAACTAATAAGTGTATGATTGAGCTCTCTTGGCAAGTGACAGGAACTTTGTGTTTGAAAAACAACAGTAGTCACAGAATTACCAACAATGTGCCAATATTTTTGGAAAAAAAAAGGGAGACATACCATCTGGGCCTGGTGCCTTAGTTGGATGCATTTGCTGAAGAGCCACCTTTACTTCATCTGCTTGAAAAGGTTTTGTCAATTCTGAATTCATCTCTTCTGTAACATTTTGATGCACAATCCAAAACTCCCTCTCGGTTCCTCTAAGCAGAATAAGTGAAAAGTTTTGTGAAAAACTCCATTACTAATCTATCTCTTCAAGCACCTTCCATCCAAACACCCCTCTCATCTTGTAATCTCTTGATAAAATTCCTTTTTCTTATACTTGTACCTTAAGAGTGAACAAACCTAGTGCTTTGATCCCCTTCTTGAAGACATTGGACTCGAGATTTTTGCCTCCACATTACTTCTTCTCTCTCAAACCATAACTGCACCTCTTTTCTAGCTAAAATTACACCCATTGAACCAAGTTACAAAAAATCCGTAACTTGAACACTTTACAGGTTTATTCTAGCAGTATCCAATTTCCTTCTCACATTCCCAAAGGAATTTTTATTCCACACAGCCAATTGTTCCCCACACCCTCTAATCATCATCATAATTCCCTCCATACTACATCTATCCACTCCACTACTTCAAACATGATCAATAATCTGAGCACATTTTTCTTCACCAACCCACATAGCCTCAAATCGAAGTTGTTTCTTTTTTCTCCTCCTAACTTCAAGTTCTTCAGTTTCAAACCACAAAGGTAGGTGGTCTGAATGAGCAACAACACCATGTTTTACCACAATCTAAGGAAACATATGATAGAGTTGATTGTTCCCTAAGAATCTATCTAACCTTTCAGAAATGGATCTGTCCCCTTCCCTTCCATTGCACTATGTGAACTTTGGCCCGCTAAAACCCAAACCCCTCAAAGAACATTTCATAAGAACCTCCTTAAAAGCATCCATTTGATTTTCAGGACATGGCCTCCCTCTTCTCTTTTCACTCAATTGCAAAATTTCGTTAAAATCACCCCCTAAAAGCCAAGAGTATTCCTCACCAGAATTAAGTGTTCTAATTAGATTTCAAGGTCAAATGTCTATTAGTAGCATTAGGATTTCCATAGACACCTGTGAATTTCCATTTTGGCAAATCCCCCTCCTTAATTAAAGCCTCAATGTGATGCTTAGAATAAGACTTAACCCTAACACACAAATCGCCCTTCCATAATAATGCTAATCCACCACTTTTGCCCACACAATCAACGGTAAAGTGATTACTAAAATGCAATTAAACTTACAAATTTCCATAGCACATTAATTGGCACCTAGACAACCAAGAAAACACTACATTAATTGACATCAACATGGCTCTATTTCCCCATTTGTCTCTTATTTTCCTCTTTGTATTGCCTAATGTGTATTTAGTAATGTGTTTTTGTTTGGACTCGCAACCCTCTCTCCTCTTTTATCTTATTTTTTATAAATGCAATTTTGTTTTAAAAAAAAAAAGTTAAAGAACAACTAATTACTAACTCTCATTGTGGAAAAAGAAATACTAATAGTCAGCCCTTGAGATCACCTTTTCAAGTTACACTCAATCCACTTACAAGTTATTTTAAACCTACCAAAGAGTGCTCGAGTAAAGCTTAAAACTTTATTCTATTCTCACCAACAATAGCGACTCCTTTTGTACCAATGTATAGCCTTTATTAGATCCAACACTTCTAAGTCCAAATATGTGCACTATAAAAATTATATTTACAGTCTTAGTTAGAGTGTGCAGGTCTCGTACATTCTATTTGAAAAAAATGAATAAGTATAGAATCTATATAAAAATAAATAAATAAATAAATAAATTTTTAATAGCAAACTCTACTACTTTTTAAAGGAAGTGTACGAAGTTTGCACATTCTAATATTATATCTAACATTAGTAAAAAAGAATTATGCTATATACATTCACAATTTTACGTAATTTTAGTCAATTTACATTTCCATGAATTGTGTCCGTGCACAAATCATTTCTCAAAGAATAAACCAAAAGAGAAGATACTCGTTCGTTGCCTAAATAAGTTTCGGTGAAATGAGTTGGACCCTAATTCCCTTGGTACGCCCAAAATCTTGGATCTAGACTATGTATGGGCTGTTTGATTGGGCTTTCCTTGACTGGTTTTATTAGTACGAAATGGATCGAGTACATTTAAAAAGACTCTTTACTTATTTTTGTTAATTATCTAGAAAGTTAAAAGAAAATATAGAAAGTTATGATTTAAATTAATTAGTTTTTAGTTTTTTTAAAGAGTTTTGTTATGTAAAAATAAGTTTACGTATCAATCTGCGTGGTAATTCTATTGCTTTTATATTCTAAATTTAAATTAACATTGTTTTCAATAAAGTTTATTTTTTGACTAATCATATTGAATGTGTGCACATATTAGTGCGCAGAATCGTTTATAATTAGATTTTTTTTTAAATTTGAGTAACACCATGTTTTTTTTTCAAAGAAAATGATTAATTTGCAACTCTTTTATAACTATGTTAGTTGGGTGTAAAATGTGTTGTAAAATAATTAAAAAATAGTTGTAGATATATCATTATCCTTCTCCAAAATACCAACGGAAGGTTTATTAACTCAAATTCTGTCAGTATGCTTGCAACCCGACCCGTCCAAGCCAATTTTAGGCCTAAAAAGCCTATCTGAACATGCCAAACCGGTCCTACCCAACAAATTCGGACCGGGCCGGGTCGGGCCGGGGATTAATACACATGACCTGCTGATTTACAGACAGCTTCACAACAAATAATTAATTTACAAACATATCACCTCCACACATATAAACTCTTTATTACAAATTATTACACCAATTTCCAACCACTCCGCATGTCTGTGCTTCCGTTTGATTCCAAATATTTTGTCTAGTAAGGGCTTGTTTGGATCTCTGTGGATATATATGCATAATTCCGACCTCTGAGTCCCCCGAGCAATCCCATTCATAAAGTGGAAGCACTGAGGCCAATCTAATGATATTTTTCGCTTTGGATCTGCAAACGAACATTAAAGAAAATGCTGGTTGGTGCAATTCAATCCAATCCAATTTATCTACAAATGATGGATTTTTCAGAACATTAAATTCAAAAGCAACTGGAGAACTTCGAAGCTCATCATGCTAGATAAACTTTTAGTAGTAGTAAGAGAAGTTCTTGAGAGAGCCAAACCAAATATAAAAGGAGTCCAAGCTCTTGTTGGGCATGTATTCATTTAATACGAGCATTCTTTGGTCATCTAATTGGATGCAACATCCAAAATGAGAAACAACTCTATTTATAAGTAAAACTGAGATGTTTGAGAAATGAGATGAGATTAGAATTTTATAAATAGTAGTTAAATAGTTTGAGTTAAGAAGTTTTATTGGATTTTGGGAAAGGAAAGAGAATAAGTTGAATAAAAATATTATAAAGTTAAAATGTTATTAAAATATCATTTCTTTTAATATTATTTTTGTTTTAAAATTTTAAAAAGTAGTATTTTTTTTGTGTTTTGTTCGAAAGTTTAAGGTAGTTTTAGAAAGTTGAAGGTTTGAAAATGTTTGTATTTTAGTGAGATTTGGAAATACAAATTATGAGAACTTTTT
>QEOT01122645.1:4731-32569 GCA_003123785.1 Pterocarya stenoptera | reverse complement strand
TCTTCCTCTTATTAACACTTCTATTCATCAGTTTATTCTCTTTTTGAACTAAAATATTTTCACCAAGTCATCAAACATCCTCATTGGAGAGATGTAATGGCAACTAAATCAGTTCTCCTGAAGCGAATAAAACTTGGATCATAACTGCTTTATCTCTTGGCAAGCAACCTCTTGGCTCTAAATGGGTTTATATATGCAAATTGAAGTCCAATGGCACTTTAGAAAGGTATAAAGCTCAATTGGTTGCGAAGAGTTATACTCAACGTGAAGGCATTGATTACTTTGATACTTTTTCCCCTGTTGTAAAATTAGCTATTGGTCGTTGTCTTCTTACTTTATCTGTCATTCATAAGTGGGAATTGCGTCAGTTGGACGTTAACAACACATTCCTTCATGAGGATTTGGATGAGGAAATTTACATGAACGTATCTCCAGGTTTTTCTAAACCTTGTGACACTCAGGTTTGCAAACTACTCAAGTTATTATATGGCTTAAAACAAGTCTCTAGACAATGGTTCTTCAAGTTTTCTTCAACTATAAGTACTTATGGATTTAGTTAATCTAAATCTGATTACTCTCTGTTTACAAAACGTCTTGGTACTTCTTTAATGGGATTATTGGTGTATGTAGACGACATTACTATTGCTTCTAATAATTCACAAGTTATTTATGACCTTAAGCATTTCCTGAGTTTACGTTTTAAGCTGAAAGATGACTTGGTCTCTTGCGGTATTTCTTGGGACTTGAGGTTGCAAAGTTTGTCAAGGCATTTCACTTTTTCAAAGAAAATATTCTCTTGAAATTGTTTTTGACTGTCCTTTTAGCAGCTAAACCTACTAATTGCCCAATGGATCAAAATCTTCAACTTCCAAGATAGATTCTACACGTTTCATGCTTGTTGATCTAGCTTCTTACAGAAAGCTAATTGGTTGTTTCATTTACTTGACGCTTACCAAACCTAATCTCTCCAACTCTGTCAACACCTTGAGTCAATTCCTGGATCAGTCTTGACAGTCACATTATGATGCTGTTGTTAGAGTCGTTCAGTACATCAAAGCTACTATGGCCACAATTTATTTTTCCCCAATTCTTCCTTCTTGCAATTGAGAGGTTTTTGTGACACGTTGGGCCACCTGCTCTGATTCTCAAAGATCTGTCATTAGTTTTTGCCTTTTCCTAGGTGATTTCATATAAGTTCAAGAAACAAGTCACTGTCTCAAGATCTTATGCTGAGGCTAAGTATCATTCAATGGCTTCCACTTGTGAAATCAAATGGCATACTTTCTTATTTGCTGATTTTGGCATTTCTTTTTCTTCCCCTTCTCCTTTGTATTGTGATAGTGAGGCAACCATTCATATTGTTGCCAACCTGGTTTTCCATGAGATGACTAAGCATATTGAAATAAATTGTCACTTGGTTTGAGTCATGGTTCAAGCTTGAGCAATAGTGACCCTTCACATCTCTTCTGAACACCAATTAGTTGATTTCTTTACCAAACATTTGGC
Source organism: Pterocarya stenoptera (assembly GCA_003123785.1). Taxonomy (NCBI): domain Eukaryota; kingdom Viridiplantae; phylum Streptophyta; class Magnoliopsida; order Fagales; family Juglandaceae; genus Pterocarya; species Pterocarya stenoptera. The sequence goes on along the minus strand of QEOT01122645.1, from coordinate 31,063 downwards.
TTCTGACAGATTTCATATATTTCTTGGCAAGTTAGGTATTCTTAAATTACACGGTCTGGCTTGAGTATGGCTATTACCAGTTGTATAAATTTATTTTATCACATGTATCCCATGCAGAGTAGTTACTTAGCTGTAGATTTTATATTTTCTACTAGAACTCAACTATAAATGTATTCTTTCATTTTCTGATTGAATACAATTAATTATGCAATACTTCATTCATTCTCTTATCAGTTCTATACTCTTGTATGAAAATAGCCAATTTGCCCTGTTAACAAATAGTATTTAAATATGTAGATTGGGCAATTACACGCCTTTTTGATTTATTATATAGGTTTGGTGATGGGTATCAAGTAATATTGGTTTGTAAAAAGTTGGGACCTGAACAATAATTTTCGCCCGAGAAAATGAGTTGTGTGAAGAAGGTGTTGATTACAATAGTACAAAGTAGTGGTCCTATATTAGCAGAAAAACTCAAATTTTCCTAATTTGGAGATTGCAAAATGAACTCAATAGTGATTTATGTTGAATGCTATGCATCAGCCACTATTCACTCCTACACCTCACACCTATAGTTTTTTCATAGGGTGTGTGAGCGAGCATTTTTCATAGGGTGTGTGAGCGAGCGTTTTTCATAGGGTGTGGGGTGCTGAATAATGGTTGATAAGAAAAAATTTTCCAGATATATACATATATGCATACATATAGAGAGAAAGAAAGAGGAGGAGGGGGGGTGGGGGGGGGGGTAATTATCTGGTTTTGTTGCAAATCAGTGCTGCAGAGAGTGCAGGGAATTCCAGCAAGAGGAAGAGAAAGAAAGGGAGAGGGTAGAAATTCCAAGTAAAATCAAAGCAAACTCAACTCTTCAGTTCATTTGTCACAACCTAAATGGTACAAATTGTAGCCTTCTATCGCCAAAGTTGCTTCCATGAAGGAGTTCATCTGTGAAATGCAACCAGAACAGTTCTAGGACACTAAAGTATCACAGCTTCTTCCTCCTGGAAGCAACTGGCTTTCCTCACCCTCAAATTTCGGTATTTCATTCAGGATTAACACCAGGCAAGATGTGTAATCAACTTCCTAATATGTCCCTTAAAAGGAAAACTGCAATATCAAAAAGTGACATGATTTGGAAAACATAGTCCAGACCATAAATATTCCAGTCACCGAAAAAATAAACTGAATGGATTTCTTTTGATTTAGCACTAAATCTCTCCATCTTATATATCTAAGAATATCTACATGTCATATGAACATCCCAAAACTCTCATATGTTCTTCTTTGAAGGATGACTTCTGTGTGAATCAGAAACCTACCTAAAGTACCCAGAGGTTAAATTCTAATCATCCCAGCCTAGTAGCAAAATAATATTACTCTGTAATGTACCATTAACTGAGGTACGACACAAATAATCAAGAACAATTTTATTTGAACTCAGCTGATGTCTGTTTCCTCAACTTCCTTTGGTATGTCCAATCTCCAACATTCTCTGAAGCATTGCAATGTGCTAGCTTGAGATCTGTCCAATACTTGCATGGGGCTGCGGAATCGCAAACGTAACAGAAACACTGAAATCAATCAAGAAATTAAAGTTAATTCAATTGCATAGGGTGAAGGATAAAAACACATTAAGTTGATTAGACATTGAATACGATTACCAGCTTACAGTGGTTCTCATGAGGAGTTGTCTCAAAGGGAAAGTCCACACAGAGATGCCTTGCATGCGGATAATCTCTACAAGCCACCTATCCATGATCAAATAAAATGAAAACCTTATGTTAATACATACACACACACAACAACATATTTTGAGTAACTTCCTTTCACTGCACAAATGAAAACCCTATCAAAAGCAACAATCCCGCAGACCCCTTCAGATAGGACTTTATACATATGCATCAATCTCAATAATGGTTATTGTTGAGCTTAATTCTTCAGTGTACCAGCCATTTGGACCATACCCATCATCATAATTCCCTGCCCCCCCCCCCCCCCAAAAAAACCAGCCCCTCTCTCCTTGCACCAGGAACTAAGACCATATGAATTTCACATGCTTGTCTGTTTGAGAAGCTCAACAACTACAGCAGTTATAGACTTGTTACATTCAAGCACGAAGATAAAGCTGAATAATAAAGTACTGCAATTTTTCTAAACAAGCCCTAACATGAAAAATGCATTTACATCCAAGTTTTCCCAACCCATTTCAACATTCATTCATACATCTCTCACAATTTCCAATCCGATTCCTCCAAAATCATTAGCATAAGAAATGCCAAAAAATAGCAACAGAAGCAGCAGCAATTAATACTTCCTTTTTCAATCTCGTTTTACTAATATATATTCTGCACAAACCTGGCCCTTTTCTGCAATGACACAGAGATCACTAGTGCCATCAGAAGCAGCAAAAGCATCAGATGGATTAATGTTTACGGAGAGCTTGGTAAGGTCGATGGACTCAAATGGGTCGAAGTCCAAGATGAAGCAGTCCTCCACTTCTTCGATGCTTTTGATATCTACGCTGCTCTTGCTATTGAGGCAAAGCATGGGTCTCATGGGAGTCTCATCTTCCTCTGCCGAACAGAATGAAGAAACTAAAAAATAAAAATCTTGACTTTCCTGAATGATCTTTCTTCTTGGCTTTTTCTCAGACGAGGAGGGCGATATCTCTATCACCTCCGAGTCCTTTTCCCCCATGTTACTGAACTATTTGGTTTCCAAGGAAAAAAAAATAACGAATCGCTGAGAAGAAGGCTACGATCAAAAAACCTCTAGATATTGATGACAATTGACATGACGCTAATATATAGCACAGAAACTCTTTTCGAATTTGGGGACTAGAAGAGGACCGTTAGAGTTACCCAGAGACCAGCACACTCAACGAAAAAAGAGAGAGAGAGAGAGAGATCGCCTATGACTCTATATGACATATCTTTTCCTCTAAGCATTTAAATTCGCATAAAAAAATTAAGAATATGGGAGAGATAAATGTATTAAATAAATTTTATAATATTTATTTTTTATTGAAACAAGTAGTAGAGTTAGAACTCTAGGAAAATTGGATTATCCTCGAAAATAAATTAAAAAATAATCTTATCTAAAAGTTTTTACACCAAACATCATTTATGTGTATAATTTAATTTTAAAAATAAGTTTTAAAGAAAAAAAATTCACATTTTACGATCCCATTCTAACTCATTTGGATGACAATGGCGAGTGAGGATTGTTTTTGTAAACCAATAATTTTAACTTTGTGTGTAAAGTAACGATATTCATCGTCTCAATCTTTATCATTTTTAATCATTTTATGAAATAATTAAAAATTATTTATTATATTTTATTTGTAAATTTATTATCTAAAATAAAAAGATTTTATAAAATTAAATTTACAAATCGATTTAATTAAAATGAGTATGTCAAATCATAAAATTTTTTTATTATAAAATAAATCTAATATATTACATCAAAATTGTTAATTTATTTTTATAAAATTCTTTTGTAAATCTAACATCTTTCCAAAAAATAAAAATTTACAAGCACGAAAGATGATGCCAAAACAACGCGCAAAAGAGGCCAGTTTGGTATAAGATTTCAAACCGGCAGTCCTATACACTTCTCCAAACCAACTGAAAAGCTCGAGTTGGATTTGCCAGAAAGTATTGGTATATCGAGTTTGTTAAACACTTGAGCCCTTTTCTATTTCCGTCTNAAAAAAAAAAAAATCTAGACAGTCTCTTACTATTCATACAATCTCCACACACCATATTTTTTTTTAATTTTTATTATTTTTTCTTTTATCAAATATTTAATATATAAATAATAAATAAAAGAATTAAATTAGTTTAAAAAGAATAAACTTAAAAAGATATTTAAAATTTTAAAAATTTAAAAAAATATAATAGGTAAAGATTGAAAAGATTGTGTAATATTACTCCTATAAAAAAAAAATTATTATTAAAACAGAAGAATCACCATAATTACATCAATAAAATATGCTCCAAAAAGGAAATTCCCAAAAAACCTCCCAATTCACCTATAGTATCTCCTTATGTCTTATCCTCCAGTTTTATATCTCATTCATTATGGCTTTATGTCTCATCTCCCTTGTTTTATGTTTTCTCCTCCGTCTTTAAGCTCATCCTTGCATTATGTCCAATCCTGCCTTGGCACTTGGCAGGTAACTCTCCATACTTCCCTTTCTCTTTTATATCCTTATATACTGGACCTGGACCTTCAATCTCCATGGGCTCTTTGGTGGGCTTAATTCTTTGCAGTTTGCACTCATTTTACCTCCCAACGGATATAAAATCCATCACTCTATTTTGAATAAAAAAAAATTAAAAGAATAGGACTGTAGAAGATTACGAAATACTTTTTTTTTTTTTTTTCAAGATAAAGTTATTATTTAATTTCTCTTTTTAAATTTTCAAAATGTAAACAAAATTGACATTGCATTTGAAACTCTGAAAACACATATAAAGATGTCTAAGCAATGATCAGAATGAGACCATTCAATAAGAACAAAATTTATTTAGAAATTTTACGAGATTCAAATAATGAAGAATGCTTCATACCATGCATCATCTTGATCATCTTTCTATGTATAGTTTAAAAAGAAATAGATAGATTCCAATATTAGGGATGACAATTCGTGTTTGTGAGTCATATTAGTATTATGTCAAATCATAAACATTCGACTATATAAGTCAACTCGAACATGACCTGTTAAGTTAAACGGATTAGACTTTCAAACCCTAATACGACCTATTAAATAAAAGGTGACACGATACGATCCGATTTGACCCTTAATTTTATGTTAATGGGTTGAACTAACCCGTATAACCTATTTAACCAAATTAACTTAATTTCACATTAAAAGTTAAAATCTAAATTTATTAGTAGCAACAGACTCATAATATCTCCAAAACAAAAACTATAAGACTACCTACTAAACCCAAATATCAATATTTTTCAGATTTTAACCTATAATAAAATCAATATTACAGGCCAACAATAACAAATATGAGCATAAGTCCAAAATTACAATCTCAACAATAAAAACAGAAGTATATTAGAGAGTGTGGATGGCATAAGAGAATGAGAGATGAGTGATAAGTTAGGGTTTTTTAGTTTTAGGGTTAAGAGGGTATAATTGTAATTTTGAAATAAAATTTAAACAGATTATTGCGAGTTAATTTTAAGTTAAGCAGATTGATCCGTTTATTAATCGTGTCTTAACGGGTCAATCTATTTTGACCCAAATTCATTTAGATCAAACTCAAATCCACTAATTTCATATCATGTTCTTGTTGGATTTATAAGTTGTATCACATATTATTGAATTCTATATTTCATAGGTTAGGTTTTTGAAGAATTCATTGACTACCCGAAGTTGACATTTGTCTTGATGGAGGTCAATCCTAATTTAAGAAACAAGGGGGTCATGGCCCCTACAAACCTCTTGGTTTCATCTAGGGCTGCTACCAGCCCTATATGTGTGGGTAGCAGTCCTCCGCCCCTTCCCCCTGCTTTACAAAAGGTTGTACGTCCCCCGTCATATTCATATGAAGATTGGCTACTTATATGTTCCCAAAAGGGAAAAAAGCACCTAAAAAATATTTCCTCTGCCGTATATTCCAGATCCAAACTAAACCAAGACCATGACAAATAATCGAACAAAACGAAAATGAAAGCAAATCAACAAAACGAAAATCAAACAAAAGATCTATAACATCCCATTCTTCATAGTTAAAAATAAAGTCAATTTTAGAAAATCACGTGAGCCGGAGTATTACTATTGACCTTGACTTAAAAATATTTTCTTTTATTTTAAAAGAAGTACTAGGTACAAAAGTCCTATAAATAAAATAATTCTTTATTAAAATATTGAGATCATAAGAGAAAGTGTGTGGAAGCATTTATTAAAATTTCTCAAAATTCGTGCCATAAAAATTATAACTTAAAATCTTTGTACATGATCTAGGTCACTGTCACGCCTCCCTCAACTAAGTCTCGTCCTGCAGCTCTATCTTCATAAATATTCTGACCTGTGATGGTTTAAAAACATAAAAATAAATTAAAATAAGTCGATGACTCAGTGAGAAACCCATCATAACTTAAACATACTTAACAAAAGATTTTTCATAAAATATTTCATGCTGAGAACTTATATATCATGATTGTTCATACGTATGCTAGGACATGCGTGACTTATCTGAATTAACTAACTTGTATGGCTGATCTTATTTATTTGACTATTCTTACTGGCCAATACATATAATCTTATGTGCAAGGTTGTGCACTGGTTCCACATCCAGTAACCACAAGGGGAACCACTGATCTGATATGATAAAATACTATAGTGGACCGACCACACTTGAGTCCATGGCTTGCACATCTACTCTGACTGCATTGGTACCATGCATCTGAATGCCCATTTAATTTATCTGATTTTTATCTTACACTTTATGTTTTGAAAATTTATGTGTCTTATGCAACGTGGGATGCATGAGATGAATAATACATACACAACTATAATATGCGTTATGAAACATGATCATGACTTATAACGTGCTTGTAGATATCATGACATGCGTGGTACATAAACATTGGCTTCCAAAGAATTTACTTTAGTAATATATATATAAATATATATATAACTAGCTAATGTATGTTGATCCTAATTTATTATCAAGATACTTACCTTATAGTACTAATTCGATATTTTCAAGGCGCAACTGATTTCATTTCATGAGCTCGATGCTGGCTAGAGCATTGGCTGAGACTACATAGGGGACTCAATCAGTGATATTTTAAATTGAAATAAAATTCTAATGGCCAATCTTTAAATTCTAAAAGGAGTCTAACTCGTTCAATAAATAATAATTGAGATTTAACCTAGTTATTGAGCCTGATTAAAATTCATAATTAATCTCAATCATTTATTGCTCATTGGTTTATTCAGTATGACCCGTTAAATATAATTTAGGCCAATAAAAATTATCAATATCCCAACTTTAGAATTATTGTGCCTGGTCATTACAAGATCAAATCAAAATCGACTCAAGACCCGAAAACAATGTCATGAGTCCATAGTTCTCAACTAGAGAATGAAGTCGTGGGACTTCTAGTTCCCACAATCTGTGCACTGTCGCAACACAAAGGAGAAGGATTTGGAGAAGAAGAAAAAAGAAATAAGAGAGGAGAGGAGAGGCTTAGACGAGAAGAAGGAGACGAAGAGTAAAGAAGAGATGAGAGGCTCGAAGATGAAGAAAGAAAAGAAGAAAATGAGAGGGTGAGATGCAGCGATGAGTTTAGGTTCGAATTAGGGTTTCTTTATATATAAATGGGGCGAGAGGGTAGATATCCGACCTGCAACCCACCCCACTTTAGTAAGGATAAATCTCTGCCCGTCTTACCCGCCTAGTAAACCAAGTGTATTGTTCGCCCAGTACCATGCGGGCTGGGAGATAGGTCCTCGTTGCCCAGCCCTAATTCTATCTCTAACCTATGAGCTATATTAGATATATTGGGCCTTAATGATTTGTGAATCGCCCTCCCAATTGCATGAAATATTTGGGACAAATAATTATGGAGATTCATAATCCTTTACTCCTCAAGGGATGGCATCATACCCTAATCACATATTAGCTATTTGTAACTTTTTTTTTTCTTTTTTCAAATCTAGGAATGGCATAAATATTTGGGTAGAAGCAAATTATGTTGAAAACAATTTAGTGTTTCGCGTGTATAAATAATAGGACCACATCATGTTGAAGAACCTAACAAATATTAACAAGTATAGCATAGCATATAACATACAAGAAAGAACAAAAAGGCACGCATTAAGAACTTTTAAATCACATCGTTGATTGGAAGGGCTATTATAAGGATGAAAGAGTAGTAATGCTAGAGATTACAAGACTATTTCGCTCTTATGATCTCACTCCGGTAACATGACATTAATATTTAACAACGTTAAATCTTATCCCTTAATTTTATCAAGGATTGATCATATTCTAACTGTTATCAAACAATATCACGTTATAAGTAGATTAATGAAATAATGACAGGATATTGAGTTTGTTTCTAACATTTTTCAATGATCAAGTGCCTATGATTAAAGATTAAAAGCATATATAATTTTTTTTCTAAATAACCAAATATATCATTCAAATAAGGGAAACAAGATACATGAAGAGGGGGTAAAGATCTCCAACAAACACTCGAAAAGGATGGGTAGCTTAATTTCTAGAGAGAATGAGGAGCTTCTCTTTCTAGAAAAAAATAAAACCTAAAAATAAAGGAAACTTAAGGCTGGCCATACGTATCATGCATATATATATATAAATATATATATATATTCACAAAGTCGTTTAAAAAGTTTGGAAAAATAATTAAAAAAAAAAACTTAAAAAGAAAGAAAACTTAAGGCTGGCCAAACATATCATGCATATATATATATATATATATATTCACAAAGTCGTTTAAAAAGTTTGGAGAAATAATTAAACAAAAAAACCTAAAAAGAAAGAAAACTTAAGGTTGGCCAAACGTATCATGCATATATATATTTATATATATATATATATAATTCACAAAGTCGTTTAAAAAGTTTGGAGAATTAATTACAAAAAAACCTAAAAAGAAAGAAAATTTAAGGGTGGCCAAACGTGTCATGCATAAATAGATATATATATATATTCACAAAGTCATTTAAAAAGTTTGGAGAATTAATTAATTAGAAGTGATCGATGTATGTGGTCTAGGTTGTCGGGAGGGACTATTGACCTAGAGAAGCTACAAAGTCTTTGATGATCAATTACGTAGTCTATATGCAGACTTATCCTCCCTTTTGATTGAACAATTCATGGTGCGTTAATCAAGGTTTTTTTTTTTTTTTTTCTCCTAGTGTCTTGGCTTTTCCGTCGGAAAGGGAGCATGAACCTGGAGATCATGATCGTGAAGCTATTATAAAGTCTCGGATAATTTGAATCTTTGCACCTAAATTAATGCAAATATTTAATGACGTGATTTTGAAGTTTCTGCATGCATGCATTAGGTATAAACTGATCTAACTTGTATGGAATTTTCAAACAAAGAAGTTAAGAGACCAAGCTTTTCCAAATGATCTAGAATTAATACAGGTCAGATTGAATGGATTGAACAAGCTAGAGATTAATTTCCACATCATGAGATCATCTAGTTTTTCTATAATTATCTAGAATCTGGGTTTTCTTTTTTTTTATTAAAATTACATAATTTTATATTTTTCGCCAAAAGAAATTATAAGGGATATAATTTTCAAATGATCCAATTAATTCTGATATATATATATATTTATAATATTGGGATGGCAATAGTGAAATAAAGAGTAGAAAACCGCACATTATATATATAGTGGATGAGGTGTGGAAATTATGATAAAACATTGGAGCAAATTAATTAATATTATAAGCTTAATATAATATATTTATGTAGATAATGCATTTGGTGGCACGTCCCTGCCCTATTTACCAAAACTTATATACTTTTCTTATGTTATTTTTGCATACATGCATGCGTACTGTTCATACATTTATTAATTCTAAAGTAATTAACCAACTTTAGGTTGTGGGAATTAATCACCGTCTAGATCACGTTTGTATATATAGTATATATATGTTGATGTGAAGAGATCACGATCAGCAGGTAGGGCTGCGCCCAAGATTGAAATTGAGGAGGGGCTGCTTGTGATTGTGAAAGCTAGCTGGTAGTGGTGGGGGAATCCATGCAGAGTTGGTGGGGAAGTAGGTGAAGACGTTGTATATGGTTCTGAATTTTCTTTGAGCTAGCTTAATTATATGCATGGTTTTGGAGTCTTGGAATATATATAAATATATATAAATAATATATATAAATATATATTATATATTTATATATGATCTTTCTTCTAACATTACTATTAGCTTCATCAAAATTATTTTTAAAATTTAATGAAAAGTATATATTTTTCATAAATTTAAAACCTCCATATCCATAATCACACATTGAATTAGCCATTGGATTCATCAAAATAATAATATAATATTATTTTTTTAATAATAATATCTTTTTAATAATATATTTTTAATTTTTTTAATAATAATTTTTTTTCTTCGTACTTTGCAATTATACTAACCATATGTACATTAATAATTTAATTTGATACTTAAATTATTCTTTCCCAACTAATTTTTTTTCAACTTAATTATTCAATAAACATATTTCACAAACTAATTTTCAAAATCCAAAATAATAGTCTGTTGTATTTTGTAATAAAATAATGGAATAAACTTATAAATAGTGAGTCTTCAAATATGGATGAAAATAAATTTCTTGTAGTTCAAAATTTGAGTTTTGAGTTTTACCGAATCCAATGCCAGCGTCTTCATTTCTAGTCCATTCAAATTTTAGACATTTCTTCATTTTGCCGATGCCGCTACCAATGTCCTTCCAAACCATTAAAGCTGGTGTCAAGTCATGATTGGGACACGGGAAAGTTCAAAAAAATTAAATTTGAGGGTTTCAAATAGAAGATGAGTAAGCATATAAATAAAATCTATAACACTTTTTATTGCTTGTATAGATTTTTTAGACAATATTAAATACTCAATAAATGTTGTAAGAATCATATCACACGTCTATCTTTATTTTTCTTTAAATATAGATTCATCCACGTCAGAAATTGCAAAGATAACTAGCATTCTCACATTAATTGTATTGATTAATTTGTGCACAAGCCATGATGAAGTTGTACAAATATATATATATATATATATATATAGATGAGAAGGTGGGTGGGTTTAAGTGGATTGCAAGACATCACAAAATAAACAAAGTAGAGATATGATTTAAGGTGGCGGCACGATCGATTAATTGTTGTGTAAGGAGAAAGTAATGAAATAATATGATCCAATGTCATTTTTGGGTCCACTTACCAAACTTTTCGACTCTTGAATCCTAATATTTACGGTTGGAATGTCACACTCCTATGTACGTATACGCAGTTGAATTTTGAAATCGAGGGTACGTAGATGAAGAAGTCATGCAAACCACTTTTTGAAGCAGTAAAAACCTTTGGGAAAAATATAGCATATTCGAAAATTCTTTGTTTTTTTAAAGGCAAAAGTCAGCAACAATAATTTAAGAAAGAAAAGTCAATTTTAGTATATTGTGCAGATAAAAATCCTTCTATTTTCAATGAAAGTTTCCTCTAAAAATGTGCTTTATCGTACGCAAGCTAAGTTTTCGTATTGTTACAATTGTAGAGCACAAGTGCGTGCAATCTTTTTTTTTTTTTCTTTAAATAATAAATATAGGATCTATGTAAAAAAAAAAATAATAATAAATCTCTTTTTTTTTTTTAAATGAGTACACGACGTTTATGCATTATATAATCTCTTTGAAAAAATGTGAGTAAATATAAGATCTATATAAAGAAATAATAATAATTTTTTAATAATAAACTCTATTTTTTTTTAAAAAGATTGCATTACGACATTTACGCATTATATAATTATATCTAATATTATTTTTAAATATTTTGGTACCCAAAGTTTTTTATTTTATTTTTATTAATTCGGGAGGGGGGTCAAACCAAGAACTCCATTTGAAAAGTTGTGTTATGCCATCAGGCTGACTTTGACCGGTACCCAGGCTATGTGCTTTTATTGATGAGGTGTCAAATGGGGTGAGTATAGTGGTGTTTTTTTTTTTATTGATAGCCTCCTGCTTTATTATAAGCAGGGCGTTCCAACTTCCAAGGCCTAAAGTGGGATTTTTTTATATAAAAAAAAAAAAAAAAGTAAAATTAAATAAATTTATTTTTATTTTAACATAATATTTTTATTTTAAAATAATTCCTATAGTTGTACAAAGTAAAGTTATTGATTGAGATTTTATAGTAAATTTTCAACTAATAACTAACTTAGGATAGGATAGGTTTGGAGGTAAGATGAGAATTTTGTGTTTTGTTTTAGAGTTTAAAATATTATTTTTTAGTTTTAAAATTTGAAAAAGTTGAATTGGGATTTGAAAAAGGTGTATTGAGATTTGAAAAAGTTGAATTGTTTATTATATTTTATATAGAGATTTGAAAAATATGTAATGATGAGTTGAGATGAGATGTGAATTTTTAAAAATTTTTAACATCCAAACCTATCCAGTCTTTATTAAAAGATTTTTGAGTTATAGAGAATTTTATCAAATTTCATTTTACAAGATGTATTTTTAGACTCTGAGTTTGGATGTTGAAGTGAGTTGAGTTGAGTTGAGTTGAGATAATAAAATATTGTTAGAATATTATTTTTTAATATTAAAGTTGTTTTGGGATTTGAAAAAGTTGAATTGTTTATTATATTTTGTATTGGGATTTGAAAAGGTGTAATGATGAGTTGAGATGAGTTGAGATGAGTTTAGCATCCAAACGCAGCCTAATTATGTTTGGGGGGAGAGATGAGATTTCTCAACTCTATCTCATCTCATCTCATCATTACATCTTTTTCAAATCTCCATATAAAATATAATAAACAATTCAACTTTTTCAAATTTTAATTTAACTTTTTCAAATCCCAAAATAATAATAATATTAAAAAATAATATTTTAAACTTTCATCTTAATACTATTCACAAAATTTTCAAAAATTCTCATCTTATCTCAACATCCAAACCTAACCAAGCAATTATAATCATTATTATCAATAAAGTTATCTAAACAACCTATACATTTGAGAAAAAAAAAAGGAGGGCTCTTGCCTCCTCAAATGATTATACAAAAATTTTTTAAATTAGATTTTGTTATTTATAATTTTTATATTATATATTAAACTAATTATGATAAAAGAGAAGTGTATTCTTAGAATGAGTGGACGTAAAATAATTATTATATGGAATACTTTTAAAACTAATAATGACTTAATATATATCTATTTGATACTTTTTATGTTCTCTCATTGAGTTAATTAATTTTTTTAATTGGATATTTCTTTTTCTTTTTAAAAAATTCTACTTGCTTCTATTTTTTGTTGGGGCCTTTTTCCGTTGGAGGGGATTAGGCAATTGCCTAATTCGCCTAATGGAGAGTCGGCTGTTATAAGTGAAGATTATCAATAAAATTAGAATTACCCTACAATGTTTCTAATAAAAGCCACTTATTACCATGCAGCTTTCTCCCTATATAAGTTCTCCCTATATAAGTAATAGTTGGAAACATACTAGGATAGGTTTAGGAGGTGAGATGAGAATTTCTAGTTTTAAATGAAAGTTTAAAATATTATGTTTTATATTATTATTATTTTCAAATTTGAAAAAGTTGAATTGTTTATTATATTTTATATAGGAATTTGAAAAATGTGTAATAATTAGATGAAGATGAAATGAAATGAAAATTTTGTATTTTGTCCCACCCTCGAACCTGCCCTAAGAAGGATGCTCTTGTGTATATTATATATGCAACAAAGGTTTATTTTATGCTTTGATTCTGTTTTATTAGTCAATTATATGGTCAATGAACAACAAGAAGACAAAGGCTCTATTAGATTTATTAGTGTCAAGATTTGGTTATTTGAGTTATAATTGAATATAGTTAAGTTTGGATTAAGTCAAAGTTTAAATTGGTTAATATCTAGCAAAAAAAAAAAAACAGTTATATTCTGAACAAAATATAACTATTTTATAATTTTTGCACAACTCTTTAATAATATTTTAATTATTAGTTAAGTTCAAAACTATAAGCTCATCAAATCAATTTAAAAAATAACAATATTTTACAAAAGAGTTGCATAAAATGTTGGAGAATAGTTGTATCCAAGTAATACAGTACCAATTAATATAGAACTATTTTACAACTTTATAATAAAATAATAAATTTTAAAATTTAAATACATAAAATATTAAATAAAAAATAAAAAAATTAGTTATTTTATTATTCAGTTATACAAAAATTTATAAATTGAGATTTTGTTAAGTACTCTTGGAATGCTTATAATTGAGAGAGATAATGTATAGGTGGTGGTTGAGCCAGAAACCATATATATATCACCACTTTGCAGCCTTGTTTCAAGCATACAAAAGTTAACCATCTCTCTCTCTCTCTCTCTCTTCTTCTGTCTTTTCCACCTTCTTCTACCTCTCGCAAGTGATCACATCAAAACTAACCCAAGCAGACCGCAGCAGAATGGGCTCCACCGGAGAAACCCAGATGACTCCGACCCAAGTCTCTGACGAAGAAGCCAACCTCTTCGCCATGCAACTAGCCAGCGCTTCAGTCCTTCCCATGGTACTCAAATCTGCCATAGAGCTCGACCTCTTGGACATCATCGCTAAGGCTGGTCCTGGTGCGTATCTCTCGCCTTCAGAGGTCGCTTCCCAGCTCCCGACTACGAACCCAGATGCGCCGGTTATGCTGGACCGCATCCTGCGTCTCCTCGCCAGCTACTCTGTTCTCACTTACTCTCTACGCACACTCCCCGACGGCAGGGTTGAGAGGCTGTACGGCGTGGGTCCCGTTTGCAAATTCTTGACCAAGAATGAGGATGGTGTTTCTATTGCTGCTCTCTGTCTCATGAATCAGGATAAGGTCCTCATGGAGAGCTGGTAACCATTCCTTAAATTTTTTTCTATTTTCTTGGTTTGATTTGCTTTTCCAATAGCAGTAAGTAATGATTGTTTGTGCCATTTCTCATTCGTAATGTGAACACAGCATTTAAATTCCCACTAAAAGGAAAAACATGGCCTTTAAACTCTTGAAATTGTGCAAATATTTGATGAAACTTGTACTTTGTTTTACAAGTAGATTTTTGTCACATGAACATAAAAATCCTTATTTAATTCATTGGTTATGCCAGCAATCATATATATAAATTTATATATATATATTCAGGATTTTATTCTAACTTGACTATTCCATGAATATGTATAATAAAATCGAGTGTACAAATCCAAGACTCAATTGTTATTTGATTTGCCTAATTTTGTCCCCTTTCTTTTCAAATTTTCAATTATCTCGTAATTCGTAAAGGAAGGAGACATGTACTAAACAAGCATTTGACTGAGACGTTACATAACCACAAATTGATTTCAGCATTTATGGCAACAACTCCCAACTATTTTTCCTACAATTGAATTGATCAATGTGTTTAGAGTAGGGAAAAACACCTCCCCCTCGGGTAGATCTCAGTCTTATCCTATATTACATGTAGCCTCTCTATCTTCCCAGTCTCATCTATACCATCCAAAAACAAATCAAGAAGAAACCTACCCAGTAACCCAAGTTCACAAAGATGTCACAGGAGTCAACACAAAACCAACAAGTTTAAGGGTAATGTTACACTAACACCGGTTTTACTATTGTTTTACTATTCCTTTTTTTTTTTCATTTTGCTCTTTGAATTTGGATTAAAATTCCCAGAACATAACATTCTTGTATAATCTAAACGAAAATAAATTGAATCAACCAACACAATCATGTAATTTAATTAAAAATAAAATTAATATTATAAAATATCTTATATTTTAATATAATATTATAAAAAAATTATAAGTTTGATATTCTCCGTATAATTTACAATATGTATATCACACTTAAAGTGCTACGAAAAGGAGACTCTTTCTTTTTTATAGTGTTTTTGAAACTCAAAAAGCAAAAGAAGGGATATTTTTTATAAAATTGAATTTAATTTTAATTAAATTATGTGATTAGATTGGTTGATTCAATTTATTTTCTTTTAGATTATACAAAAAGGTCATGTTCTGGGATTTTTAATCTAGATTCAAAGAGCAGAAAGAAAAAAAAAAAAACTAAATAGTAAAACAATAGTAAAAGAAGTGTAAGGGAATCATTACTAAGTTTAAACACACCTTTCACACTTTCGAAAAGGCAAAATTAAAAAAGTTATGAAATAAGAACATTGAGAGATTGAGACTTGCTGCGCGTGCTTTTTCTTCTTCTCTTCTTTTTGAGCTTTGGAAATTGTGCCATAAAAATTAGAGAGAAAAAAAAAATAGGACCACCATAAAATGTTGAGGGCAAGCTGGGGGGCAGATTGGCACCACATTCTTGTTGCTTAGACAACATCTGATGGGAATTGGGTACCCTCCACTTTCAGATGAACCACAACTTCACCTACCACTAAGTAGTGTATGTTTGTGGATGATATTTCTTTTCATAATATATATATATATATATTTAACACTTGATATCCTTAGTTACTCCTTATCAAAGGCTGCTACTACATTTATTCTTTGTGCCTCCAATGATTATGCCCCCAACGCTTGGTAGGCCATACTTTTCAATAAAGAAGAAAGAAATGAAAAATAGCGAAGCATTTCTTTTGGGTTTGCATTTTCGGATGCAAATATTTATCTTTCCCCAAAGAAAAATAGATATAAATCAAGTTATATTTTACGTTTTTCATGAATTCTTCTATCTTTTCCCTATATTTTGGCCTTGGTTCCTCTTTCTCCACGGTTCTGATGGGCAACTCATAACACTCAACAAATATTAGAAAAGTCCAAGATTTTGGGCCTTTTTCTCAAGAAAAAAAAAGGACTCCCACATCTAGGAAAGCACAATCTCCCCACACTATCAAACCAGCTTATCATGTATTTGATGTTTATGGCCTTACCGCGTTTGTACAATTTTTGGAACATTTCTATACTTCCAACTTATTTTGGTGAACAATTCCATGGTAGTATCAAACTAGGACCGTTACTTTATTTATTTTAATCAACAATTCCATCATATTACCAAACTAGGACTTTACTAGCAAACTACTACAAAATAAAGTTAAGAGTTGTTCACCTAATTTTGTTTTTCCACAGGTACCACTTGAAACATGCTGTTCTTGAAGGTGGCATTCCATTTAACAAGGCGCATGGAATGACCTCATTTGAATATCATGGGAAAGATCTTAGATTCAACAAGGTCTTCAACAAGGGAATGTCTGATCACTCTACCATTACCATGAAAAAAATCCTTGAGACCTACAAAGGTTTTGAGGGCCTCACATCATTGGTCGATGTTGGTGGTGGGACAGGAGCTGTCCTTAGTACGATCGTCTCTAAATACCCCTCTATAAGAGGCATCAATTTTGATTTGCCGCATGTCATCGAGGATGCACCATCTTATCCCGGTATAATAGTATACTTAATTTAAGCCGATATTTATCCTAATTCACTTATAGTTAATTTAAGAACCTAACTATTAGACCTTCCTTCTTTAGTTTAGACTTATTTTGGCTGCAGACTATGATAATCGTTTTTCGTATTTTTTGGGTTTGATATGAGCTAATGGGATGGAGATGGTGACTACAGGTGTAGATCATGTTGGAGGTGACATGTTTGTCAGTGTTCCAAAAGGAGACGCCATTTTCATGAAGGTGGGTTTGAACTTTAATGATCTCAAATCCTTTCACTTTCTTACCTACTCCCTTACTTGACTTGTAGTTGGGTCCAGTTGTATAAAACTGCAATGGTTCCATCGATGCTTGACACATGGATGGCATCACTAGTACTCAAGATTCCCTCGACGTCAGATTTAATACTGTTACTGTAGAGGGTTTTTCATTTTCAAAGAAAAATCAATTAACTCCAATTTCCACGTTGCAGTTGAATGATGTCAGTGGATTGTTCAATTTGCCTTCAAGGTAAAGGGAACCTAAGTAGAAAGGAATCAAGATGTTCGGAAGTTTTTTTATCCAAATTTAAGGACCTAAAGTGGGAGATAAAAGATACTTGAAAGGGATCATATAAGATTTATTGAGTATTTAATGTTATCCAGAAAACCACATGGGGCACCAATAAATATTGTGAGACCCAACCCCTAGGGATTGGCTTAAGTGGTAAGGATCTTGGGCTTGGGGGTATGCTCCCCCAGGTCTAAGGTTCAAATCTCCTTAAGTGCAAACAATCTTTAGGGACCATCGGACTAGGAGATTTTTTCCTTAAATTATCCGATGTGCACTTGCGGAAAACTCTTTACCGAGGACCTGTGCACCCCCAGGATAAGTCGAGACATTGTTCCTGGACACTCGGTGCCAATCAAAACAATATTGTGAGACCCACGTTATGCATTTATCTTTCTCTTATTTGAAACCTTCGAGATCATATAAAAACTTGTCTTGGGGCTTACAGTTTGTAACTATAGGATTATCAAGTGATTTTTGCTCTTGACATGTGTGTGTTCCCTTGAACAGTGGATATGTCATGATTGGAGTGATGAGCACTGCTTAAAATTTTTGAAGAACTGCTATGAAGCTCTTCCAGACAACGGGAAGGTGATTGTTGCTGAATGCATTCTTCCGGTAGCCCCAGACACGAGCCTTGCTGCTAAGGGAGTCATCCATATCGATGTTATCATGTTGGCTCATAATCCTGGTGGGAAGGAGAGGACCGAGAGGGAGTTTAAGGCCTTGGCAAAAGGGGCTGGATTTCAAGGGTTCCGAGTGATGGGTTGTGCTTTCAATACCTATATCATGGAATTCATTAAAAAGCTTTGAGACCTCGGCTACACAGGCAGGATTTCAAGGGTTTCGAGTAATGGGCTGTGCTTTCAATAACCATAGCATAGAATTCATTAAAGAGCTTTGTGTCCTCGGCTGGGGTACTTATATACCTATTGTATTTGGTTTTTGAGGTTCTGACTGTCTTTGTCACTGGTGGCTTTCTGGTGTATGTAGTTTCTATTTCGAGACAGAAAGAGAGGTGAAAAGAGAAGGCAGAATATTGTGAAAATTATATGCTTCTTGAATGAAATAAAAGTGTTTTCAATTCGGATTTCTGTTAATAGCTTTCTTGAGGCCATGAAACAGGAAAGGGCTAACTGAAAACTGTGTGGAAGTGAGAAGGCTAAAATTAGCAGGTCACTCATGCTAGACCAAAGTGAATATGGCAATGATATTGATACTTGGACTTGCAAGCAATTCATCTAGTTAAGAGTTGTGAGAGAAGAAAAGTTCAGCTAGAAAGGCTTCAAATTAGAGCCGATGCCTATTTATCTCTCTAATCGCTGCAGCAAACTAAGAAATTATGTTTTTCCAAAAAATTGAGCACCTAAGGACACATTTGGATAGTGAAAGTATTTCATCTCATTCCATCTCATTATTACAATCTTTGATTCTCAAAAACATGGAAAGCAGAGTTTGCCTTGGTACATGTCTTATGGTCTCCTGATTAGTTTTAGTCCCCCAAAGATTCCTATATACACACACGTGTGTTTTCTGTATTGAGGAGATGGATCCTTTAATTAAATTTTAAAGGAAAGAGAGAAGGAAGAGTGGACATTTATTATAATTGCAATCCACATATCATTACCTGAAAGTTGTGCTTAGAGTTTACACTTTGAGTGTATGCATGGGTTTGGACTTTACACTGTGTTCATCCTAATGGCACTTTTGTGGTGACTTCTTGGTGTACTCGGCATGGCACTCGAAATTCAAGATGAAGTGTCATTTGTTTTTGCAGATGAGAAGAGATGAGATGAAAGTTTAAAGTTAAATAAAATATTATTAGAATCTATTTTTTTAATATTATTTTTGTTTTAAAATTTAAAAAAATTAAATTATTTATTTTATTTTATATGAGAATTTGAAATAATTATAATGATTAGATTAGATGAGATCAGATTAGATGAATTGAGAATAATTATGAAAACAAACGAAGTTGATTTTAGATATGCCTTCTAGCAAAATCTCAATCTCATTTCCCTTCAATTTTTTTTGTCTATCTGCCAAAAGTTTGTAATAACCATTATTTTTTGAAAGGGAAAATTACGTTGTATTTCTGTCCTATTATAATATGTCACATAAATAAAATTATTTATGTAAGCATCGATTGTACTTGACAAGGCTTACTGTGATAGGATCTGAACACCACGTGTATGTACATTGTTGCGTTTGGATATTGAGCTGAGTTTAGTTCTTCATAAATAATAGTGAGTTGAGTAGAAAAGGGAGTTATGTTGGACCCATCTAAACTGAGTTTAAAGTATGTTTAAATGTTAAGATGAGTTTAGTACTTTTTATAGAAAATTAAAAAACGATGTGGGTCTCACGTATAAAAATGTTTTAAGTTGAAAAAGATTATAGGTTTCATATGTAAAAATGTTTTGAGTTGGGATGAGTTTAGTAATTTAAAAGTTGAGTGTTTGAATATTAGACTCAATTTAAAATTAGACTGAACTCAACTGAGTTCAGTAACCAAACAGAACCTGAGAGTACCCAATAAATAATCATTTGATAAATACCCATTTTCCCTTTCTTTTATTTTTTATTTGTTTTTGTAATAAAGGGACATCTATAATGGACATCCCTTCCTCTTCATATGCTCATAGGTTAAGAAATGGCTTAATAGGCACTTCATAAACCTTGATGATTGGCTAGCCGGGGGTTATACTTGGAGGGACTATTTACTCTCCCCTTTGGATGAAGCACTTCATGCACAAACAGAAAATCTCTCTCTGAAATGTGTGTCAATCTAATCCTAGCATTTTATGTTGTGGAACATGTGGGTGTTGCTCCAACTTTCTACCACGTAGCACACTCCATTGTCGACAAGATGATTTCGGATGAACATTGACGATGATGAAAATTCGTAGAAAAACCACACTAATATAATATTTGTCGACGAGATAATATTACTTCTGTTATGTACTCTAATCTATTTTTTCTAATATTGGTATTAGAGCAAGATCAATTATTCCCGATTTAACTTTTGGTCCTATTATTTTTTTCAAAACTTTTATAGATGCTTTGTGTATTTTGGGAATTTTTTTTCGAGTGCATGGAGCGGTTTTGACCATACCACCATGAGAGGTGGTTCATGTAATGTTCACTGCCTGATGGATGTCGAGCATTGTTAATGCAACAAAAGGACGCTACACAAGCAGCTACGACCACGCAAAGCAACGCAAACCCGCGCATGTGGAGGCGCTCCGGATATCGACGCTTCTTGCGCCAAATGAGGCAGCAGCGTGCACTCCAAATAAAAATAATATTATAAAATAATATTTTAACTTTATAATATTTTTTATTGAATTTTATTTCTCTCATTTCTCAAAATTTTAAAAATACACAACTCAAACTATCTCATTACTATTCACAAATTATCTTACTATTATTAATAAAATTTTCATTTTATCTCCCTTCTCAAACAAGCCCGTAATGTTTGTTTTTCTTTTCAAAACCCAACACGGGTAGTTTGAACCAGCTTCGTGTTTTAGGCCCCGCTTGGATACACAGATGAGATGAGATGAGATGAGATGAGATGAATAGTAGTTGAATAAAATATTAGTAGAATATATTTTTTAGTATTATTTTTATGTTGAAATTTGAAAAAGTTGAATTGTTTATTATATTTTTGTATGGAAATTTGAAAAAGTTGTAATGATTGAGATGAGATGAGATAGTGGTTTTGTGTAAACAAACGGGGCCTTAGTAGCATTGGTAGCCATCGTGATGTAATAATTAAAGGGATGGCATGAGTGGTCAATCCTGATCACCCAACGAATGGACGAGCTCCAAGGAGGGAGGAGAGAAATGAGTTGTTAGGCCATTTGCTGAGAAAAAGAAATGGGAGAGAAAAAGGGAGGAAGTGGAGGGAGAAAGTGGGATCCAATGTCAAACGATTAAGTCCAACTCTACATAGTCGATTGCATATAGAATTTTTCAATTAAAATCGAGAGAGAAGAAAAGTTCAACCAGAGAGGCGTCAGATTATTGCCAATGCTTATTTATCTCTGTAATCAACGAGCACCTAATCTTTGATTCAAAACATAGAACGCAAGTACATTTGTCAAAATTAAATTTAGAAATTGATATAATTTTATATGATACGTTAAATTTACTTTACAATAAAAATAAATTTACAATTTAACGTACTATACCAATTTATAAATTTACTTTTAAGAAAACTTTTATTATTATAGCATTTATCTTAAATTTTGTTCGCTAAAGATAGTGACAAAAGTTGACATTTATTAATATTTACAATTATGACAACTTTTTAAAGTAATTAATAATTATGACACTTTTTATCAATCTTTTCTTTAAAAAAAAAAAATTGATGTCTAATCTCAGCTCATAAATACCCATAATTTATTATGAATTAATCTTATTTGAAAAAAAAAATCGTCAATATAAAATGTAGTGTGGATTAATAATAGGAGTAATAGCTAGGGATGTAACCGGTCTGGTTCGGTCTGGTTTTAAAAATATTTTAGAAATGAAGCGATATATACCGATTTTGAGATTTGAAGAACCGGCACCGGTTACACCCCTAAACCGGTACTTTTGATTTTTTCGATTTCGATCTGGTTCGATTCAATTTTTCTGATATATTATCATATATAATAATATAGTGATAATATATTATAATTATATTATAAACTATAGTGATAATATATAGTTATTCATTATAGAATTTTAAAATTTAATATTATATTAATTAGTAATTTATCATATAATACAAAATCTTTTTTTTTATCTAGTTACAAAACTATTTTATATACAATTATATATAATATAAAAAATATTTATATAACATAAAAAACTAAAAAATATATAGTGATAATATATAGTTATTCATTATAGGATTTTAAAATTTAATATTATATTAATTAGTAATTTATCACATATTACAAAATCTTTTTTTTTATCCAATTACAAAACTATTTTATATACAATTATATATAATATAAAAAATTAAAAAATATATATGAACCGTCCGGTCTAATTGGATTCAGTCCGATATTAAAAAAGAGAAAATCAGAAACAGACAAATTTTAACCGATGTTTAAAAAAATAAAATTGATACCATATCGGACCGAACTTGATACCGATCTGATCGGATTTACTGATTGACCGAATTGTTTTTTCCCTAATGGTATTAAAAAGCACTCCTGCTAGGTACAGTCGCCGATGGTAAACGGCTGATGTCAGCTGATATTAAAAAAAAAAAAAAAAAGAGAACAAAATTCAGCTAGTGTTTTTCCTTCCTTTTACGACCCATTTCCTCTAATCACAATCGCATCCCAGTCCCACTTCATCCCATCAATTTCATTGTCGTCAAATTTTGATTCAAATTGATCTTAAGTAGTTAAACCCCTATAGTCTCTACAAATCTCTGCAGCAAAATCGATACTCTTCTTCCCTTTTGTAAAGAAACAAATTTTCCTTTAAGCCCTTCAAGGATTTCCACTGGCATGTGGAGCAATATTGCCAAACGAGCTATTTCAAAGTCCCCAGAGTTTTGTCCTCAATTCCCACTACCTTAGACGGGTTTATAGCTTTTTGGGTCGTACCCAAGACCCGATCTTCCCTGCATAATTCAGATTTAGGCCCTAAGAGCTTAATGCTTGCTGGGATAATGGGTTTTCGGAAATGGGTTATCATTGACATGACGAGTTTTTTTCACATAAGGACTTTATGCAGAGGCCAAGATTTGGAATTAGTGGGTTTTGTCCCAGAGGCTATGCGAGTTTGGCCGAGGCCGAGGCCGAGGTAGTTTCGTCTACGGATGTGGAGGAGGATGTTTCCGTTGCCGAGGAGGTTCAAGAATTATTGCAAGAAATGAGTAAGAAGAGAAGAGACAAGTTGATTATAGGCGGCGGAGGCATCAGAAGATGGCTAGGAGAATTGGTCCAGGAAAGTATCACTTGCTAAGGAGGAGACAGGTGAAGATTGAGACAGAGGTGTGGGAACGAGCGGCAAAGGAGTATAAGGAACTTTTGATGGACATGTGCGTGAAGAAGTTGGCCCCGAATTTGCCTGATATGAAGTCGTTGTTTCTTGGTTGGTTTGAGCCTTTTCGGGACGCCATTGAAAAGGAGTAGTAGTTGTGTCGGAAGGGAGCAGCAGTTGTCTCTACGAGTTGAGGAAGGGGGCTTCGTGGGGAGGGAAACACAGAGAGGAAGAATGGGGAGGGAAACTAAAAATGTGAGCTGAACGATAAGGAGATAAGAAACATGTTTTGGATTTCAAGTTTTGAACTGAACAAAACGAATCGTTTTATTTTATGCCTCATCACCCGTTTGCACGCTGCCTGTACCAGGCACTTGCAACAAGCGTTTTTAATTAAAAAGTCGTGGCAGTTGATCTACGACCAGTTGTATTAGTAAACCATATTCAAAGATGTCAGTCAGCTCACGTGTGACTCTGAGTTGGGCCTGCCTATAAGCAAGCAGCCAGTCCAACCCCGAAAAGTCCAAAGTCAAGTTTCTTCCCCGCTATATCTCTCTCGACTTTCCCGGAAATAAAACCCAAACAGAACTCCATAGCTAAAAGCTTTCCCTCATTTTCACGAGAAAACTCTTGTGAGAAAACTAGAAACGAGAGAGGAAAAAATATGGAGCATTCGAGCCAAGAGTCCCTGATGAAACACTCGAATTCCATAACCTACGAATCCCCTTACCCACTGTACTCCTTGGCCATCTCCCACTCCCCCTATCGCGTCGCCATTGGCAGCTTCCTGGAGACCTACAACAATCGCGTCGATATTCTCTCTTTCGACCCGGACGCCTTGACTCTCAAGCCCCACCTCCCTTCTCTCTCATTCGATCACCCCTATCCGCCCACCAAGCTCATGTTCCACCCCTCCAACCCTAACCTCCTCGCCTCCTCCGGCGACTTCCTCCGCCTCTGGGACCTCCGTGACCACTCCGTCGAGCCCCTCTCAGTTCTCAACAACAGCAAGTCCTCCGAGTTTTGCGCCCCGCTCACCTCCTTCGACTGGAACGACATCGAACCCAGGCGCGTCGGCACCTCCAGCATCGACACCACCTGCACCATCTGGGACGTCGACAAGGGCGTCGTTGAGACCCAGCTCATCGCCCACGACAAGGAGGTATACGACATCGCTTGGGGGGAGGCTAGGGTTTTCGCCTCCGTCTCCGCCGACGGATCGGTCCGGATCTTCGATCTCCGGGACAAGGAGCACTCCACCATAATCTACGAGAGCCCTCTGCCCGATACGCCGCTTCTGAGGCTGGCCTGGAATAAGCAGGACCTGAGGTATATGGCGACGATTCTGATGGACAGCAACAAGGTCGTGATTTTGGATATACGGTCGCCGACGATCCCGGTGGCAGAGCTTGAGAGGCATGCAGCTAGCGTGAATGCAATCTCTTGGGCGCCCCAGAGTTCCAGGCATATATGCTCGGCGGGGGATGATACTCAGGCCCTCATTTGGGAGCTGCCCACGGTAGCTGGCCCCAATGGAATCGATCCGATGTCGGTATACTCGGCTGGGTCGGAGATTAACCAGCTGCAGTGGTCGGCCGCCGTGCCTGATTGGATTGCCATCGCGTTTTCCAATAAAATGCAGCTCTTGAAAGTTTGAGGTGCGCCCAAAACTTCTTGTTACCCATTACAATTATATTCGATTGGTGATGCTTAGAGTTCTAGACTTCTGGGTAGATGCATGAATTGGTATTTTTATGTGGACAACCTCATGTGGATTGAACCGATTTGACTCTGCTACAAAGTAATGACTGTTTTGTGATTGTTGGGGAGCAATGAATTTGGTCCCTTACCACTTGAAAGGATGCATTTGACCATAGTTTGTGTTGCTTTGTGCCAAGTCTAGATGATTGTAGTTTATTAAAGGCTCAAAAATCTGGTGTATTGTGGTTAATGATGATCGATGTGGAGTAACCCCTCAATTTCTTCTGAAAAAGTAGGGAAAAAAACCTGTGCTTTACGGACACCTCCCCTTTACTAGCGACTAAGCCTTCCTCCCTTACAACTCTAGTTAAAGAAGTGTCTTTTGGACAAGTATGGATATAAAACTTTAAGAGCAATGGTGCTGAGCTGTTCTCTTTTCTAGCTTGTGGATCTCTTTCAAGATTCTCAATTGCTTGTTTGAAGCTAAATTATTGGTTGGAAGTTGCTTGATTACAGTGCATTTGTCTCATCACCCATCCCCTTTTCTGTGAAAACCTTAAGCCATTTTAGAAGTTTTCCTTTTGAGAAAGCGTTCAATTTTCTATATCTTACTTGACCCCTTCCTTGATTCTTGTTGCATTCTTGCAGCTACATTTTCTGGGGTAGTCAGCATATCGCTTATCCCCCTCTCTTTCTTCCTGTGTTTTGAAAAGCTAGTTGGGGATACTTGCTTGTTACTGTGACAATGTTAACAATGATAAGGAGAAACTAATGAATGGATTTTATATATTATGGAAATGCTACTACGCATCAACATGCTAGGCCTATCAAGTTCTTTTACTTTCTATATCATGTAATAAATATTTCTCAATGTATAAAGTTGTTTAATACTTGTAGAAAAATGTTTGTAGTTGTTTGATGAGTTTTTTTTTTTTTTTTTT
>QEOT01122644.1:0-32567 GCA_003123785.1 Pterocarya stenoptera | reverse complement strand
TTTACTTCCAAATAATTACATCACTTATTCTATGACTTATTAAAAAAATAATATTTGCAATCATAAAATAAGATGTAAATGCTATATTCTCATTTAAAAAAAATATATATATATATAGAATTGATATGAAAAAATTAATTTTTTTAATAATAATTTTCACTTTTTTCAAAAACAATATGCAACACTTGTACCATTAATAACTGCATATGGTAATCGCTGAAATGGTTTGCTA
This sequence comes from Pterocarya stenoptera, assembly GCA_003123785.1. NCBI lineage: Eukaryota > Viridiplantae > Streptophyta > Magnoliopsida > Fagales > Juglandaceae > Pterocarya > Pterocarya stenoptera. Next base: position 32,335 of record QEOT01122644.1, on the reverse strand, counting down.
CCACAAAAGACAATAATAGTGACCTTTGAACTACACCGTACCTGTGCTTTTACTTTTTTTCATTACCTCAACCACCGCCTGTTTTGTTTCATATTCGCATGCTTAATGCGTTGGACGCAAAACTTTTTGTACTGCTCTTCCTTTTTTTTTTATAGGGTAGATCGCATTAATTTTCATATTCACTCCTTGTTTTGAAAGTTTAAGATAATAAAAAATATATAAATTTTATTAGTTGTACTATATTTTTAACATTCTCCGCATATGTGAATTAGTGTTTTTCTTAATAAATGAGTCTAATATAGAGAATATTCATTAAATGAGATAAATTATAAAGCGAAGATTCAAAACCTCAAAACTTTACTCTTGTATTATATAAAATTATAACTTATTTCAAAATTTTAGATTAATAAAAAAAGATAAACTTTATTATTTTTATTATATTTGTAACAACTAGAATTATATATGAGTACTGCTACATCTCCCGCACGAGAATCCACCGAATAGGCCAAACGTTTTTTTTTTTTCATTTTTTTATGTATTTTTTTAATTATTATAAACACTTTAAAAAAAATAAAAAATTCACAATATTATTAAAAAATATTTTTTTAATCATTAAATAAATAAAAAAAATCTCATTCAAAACACATCTTCAAGACCCAAATTCGGGTCCAAAGCATTTCTCATTATATATTGCAGAATCATCGTCATTATCAAACGTTTATCATATGGACTCTTCTATACACAATGGATAGAATCCTCACCAAAAGCTAAAAGTTTTTGTTTTTTTATTTTGTTTTTGACTTTTTCTCAATATTTTTTAAACACTTTAAATACTTTTTAAAATATAAAAAATCACAAATTTATTTAAAAATATTTTCTTAATTATTAAATAAAAAATAAAAAAATAAAATAAAATGCAAGTCGGTAGAAATTTTCGGTAGGAATAGTATTTTCCTTATCATATTCCAATTTAAACTGACTTTTTATATGGTCCATCAATCAATCCATCTACTTCACCCAAACCTATCAAAACCTACTTTCAATGAAAAGTCATTCAAAGATACCTAGGTAAGTCACTCAATTGGAAACTGCATATTTCCTGGAAGATTAGTTCCCCCTGCTAATTTGAATTAGCCTTTGTTGTCGTGGATAAAACGTAAGATGAGAAGAAATGAAATAAAAATAATTTATTAAATTTTTAATTTTATTTTAAAATTTAAAAGAGTTAAATTATTTATTTTATTCACTACAAATGCATTGACATCAATCTCTTCAATCAAACAACTCGATTTTTTTTCAAGATCTTCGTAGTATTCATTGTCTCTGACATCATAATCCTTGGTGCAGATTTCATAAAATGGCTATGGTAATGTGATATGTTCATAGAATGGAGTTGACCTAAAGATTACATTTAAAAATAAATAAATAAATTGGGCTGTTAATTAGTTAATTTAATGCATGCTTAACTTGCATCAAACCATATTTAAGTGCATTCATATAAAAGGTGACAAATCCCCATTACCTATTGACTGAAGAAATTAGCAGAATTATTTGAATTGATTAATATATTTGTAATTGCAAGCATAAAAGATAATNTCAAAGTCCCACTTGTTGAAAGTTGAGACACTCACCCCATGAATAGAAGTCTTAGATAATTAATAATAAGGCATAACTAATTATTCTATTATGACATTTAATTACAGAAGCATTAGTGGTTAATGAGCAATGCTCTTGTTCAATATCAATGTCAGCTAGCCATTTCCTTCCTATCTTCACTCCCAATTGTTGCAAGGGTAAAAAGTAAAAACACTTCTATTTATTGTATGGCTAATGGTCAACATCGTGTCATTGGGTAGACATACCTAACTACGTAGCACTTGAAATATACATGCATGATACTCATGGGTGTCACATTTTCTTTGTTGTTTTTTGTCCTGCTAGCAAAAATGTTAATGTTTTCCCATTCTTGTAGAGGGAATATGGAAGATATGATGGCTCATCCCTTCAGCCCATCCCATTTTGTTTAGTCCAGCCCATTTTGTTTCTTATGAATTGTTACCACTATCAAACCAATAATGTTGCACTGGTAAAGCAGCTTTCAACTCTCCTGATAAAGAATTGCATACTCAAAACAATGGAACCTATATAACAGTGCAAAACAATATTACCAAAATGATCATACAGAGTCCCCAAAATGGTCCTAGCTAATACATTTAGATCACAAAAACGAAAAAAAAAAAAATAAGGTTTTAGAAGAACTTGATCTAATTGTATGCACCGAGAATGGCTGAAGTTCATAGCAACAAGAAGAATCCAGAGATTATCATTCAATATCTACAAATGAGCCAGCTTAGATAATATAGATTTGGTCACTAGCGTAGTAGTCTGCTCAACAGCATCAACCAATGAGAGCTTATGAGACTTCAATAATGGAGAGCATTTGGTGACCAAGCACAACAAAAAGTTCCCAAATTTTAGAGATTTGGAAAAATGTACAGCCAATTGCTGAACCTGGTAAACAATATGATCAGCCGAATCTTGAGTTAAGTGAACATTATGATTTAAGATGATTTGGAACAGGTTAAACAATGATTCTGTCCATACCAATTCATTAGATATTAAATGTTGGTGGCAGGGAAGACAGATAACCCCCCTTTCATCTCTATCTCCACACAATAGCTTTTGACAAAAAGCAGAAACATGAACTGGGTGCAAACATTCCCTAATGATCCTCGCAATCACATCGCAGATGGGGTTGTTGATTCCTTCTCTTCTGAGAACCAATGGAAACAAGAAAGCATACACGGCTGCTTTCTGATGGAGCTTGCAATACTCTGTTATTGCTGCCACAAGCACACGAGAAGCTGGTTCTTCAAGAAATAAGAACTTGGGAAGGATGACTGAGCATAGAACCTGGCTCGGCCAACTAAGTTCTTCTTCGCTTCCATTCGTGAGATGTGAAATTAAAACTGAAGCAGTTTCATCATCTGCCAGCCAAGGTTCAATGAGACCCAAAACCACAAAAGAATCCCTGCCCTTGTCCAAGCAAAGTTGGCGAATTTCATTAGCTAAACCAATAGTTTTTGAAGAAGATTCGAAGTTCAGAGTCCTAGCTTTCAAAGAACTAGCCTTTTCTTGAATTTCAGATCCAACAGGAACATTTGTGGGACGATCAACCTCCATTTCCTCCATGACTGCATTCAACTCTTCTTCTCCATCCTCTCCATCGTGCTTCGAAAAATCCAGACTATCTTCACTGGTGCCAAGAAATGTTTTTGCATTCAGTTTGTCGGGAGAAATAGGAAGCCAAGGGAGTAACACATCATTGGCACCCGCCGCCTCCCTGAGCCAACCTGGTACAGATTCGAACTCTTCATCCACGCCTTCTTCCCCAGAATCCAAACTCAAACCAGAAATCCACTCGTACTTCGCATCAGACAACACCTCAAGCAGATTGTGGGCAGCTCTCCTGACCCAGAAATCGAGTTCCTGATTCAAACTCAAAACGTCCCGGGCCAGCCTTGACAAGTCACGGGCGCAAAACCTCTGACGCTCATAAGCCAGAAACGAGAGAACCCGAGCCTGGACCATACTCGGTAAAGTCTCTATGAACATGACCCTGTTGATCAAACAAAACAAGTCTAACAACACAACATCACGCGAAAAATTAAAACAACAATGGAGATAGATGTGTCGGTGTAAGTTACCGCTTGGTACGAGGAGGCGAGGAAGGCGTAGGAGACGAAGAGCCCTCGCCCACAATGGCGTCGGAGGGTTTTGTAAGCAACGAGAGGAAAGCGCTTGTGGTAACTGGGGTTGAAGTCGATGACGCATTGAAAGCCTGGTGTAACCATTGAGATGCCTCGGTTTCAGGTGCCGGAGATTTCAGGAAGATCTCGAAGAGAGGTACCCATGACTCCATTTTTGCTCTCTTCCTCTCGGCTAAAGGAACTGGGGTTTGGGAAGGAGAAAACGCGGGAAGGGTTATTTGGGAAAATTACAAATGGACTTTTCCATATTTTTTGAGATGATTCTTGCGATTATAAATAAGTTGAATTTTACAATAAAAGTAATTTTATAATTTAATAAATTATATTCTTTTTATGTAATTTTTTTATGATTAGAATATTTTTTTTCATGAATAAAGCAATCATACGATTTATGCAAAATGTTTTAGGAATATAATTTGAATAACTAGTCTGTAAATCCAGCATATTTATTTTGAAAAAAAAATTAGAAATATCTAAGACCACATAAAAAAACTTATATTTTAATAATAAAATTATTTTTTTCAAAAAGAACGCGTGACTCTTACGTAATAAGATTTTTATCTTACATAAATTTTAAACATTATTTTGGGTAAAATTTTAAAATTTTTATTCTTTGTCTATATTTTATTGCATATTTATTTTGTATTTTAAAGTACTCTTTTATTTCCATTTTCATAAATTCTCGCAACCAATACTTTAAAATACATAAAACATGTCCAACAATTTAAGTCAACTTCATTTTCAGACACAAAGCATCAAAATATATACAAAATCAATTTCATGCTCGTATATTTAGCAACCTATAAATCAAAATATGTAAAAACTATGCTAGCAACCTAAATCGGCTTCATCAATCACAAAATTTCGAAACATCTACTATCTATATCTAGGCAACTACAAAATAATGTCATAAATTATGTCTATGCACTGGTTATTACTATCCTTTTTAATGATGTCAAAAGGGAGAGAAATTTGACTACAAAACATGCTAACAAATAGCATGCAAAGTATTCAAATTCATAAGAAAATAAATGTTGGCAATGCAAAGTACAAATTCTTCTACAACATGCTAACAACAGCATGTAGAGTATTCAAATTCTAGGCAAATTCTTAAGAAAAACAAAATGGTGGCAAAAGAATCAGGCACCAACTTTTTAGGTCTTATAATATATTTAAAAAAAAAAATAGAACTTCAAATTTGTCTAGAAACAAATTCTAATAAACAAGCAACTAATTCGAAAATAAACATGAAACAACTGATCTAGTTACCAATCTCCTTTATATAACACTACCAACATGTGTATAAACAAATTCTAATAATTTGTTTAAAAACCACAATAGATTTTAATAATTTCCAATTCAGGTCACGCATTGGAACAAACCAGAAAAATAAACTCGACTCTGAATCCCTAAAATCAAGTCAAGGAGACATTTCTTGAAGAAATCTTAAAATCCCTAAAATAAACCTATTAAAGAAATACTATAATCGCTAGGGCTTATTTGGGAAGTGAGATGAAATGAAGATTTTGTAAATAGTAGTGAGATAGTTTATGAATAGTAGTGAAATAGTTTGAGTTGAGTATTTTTTGAGTTTTGAAAAATGAGAGAGAAAAAATTAAATAAAAAATATTATAAAGTTAAAAGTTAAAAATTAAATAAAAAATTTTATTTAAAAGTTTGAAAAAGTTGTAAAGATTAGTTTGAAAAAGTTGTAATAATTAGTTTAAAAATTTTGTATTTAAATTATGTTTGGCAATAAAATGAAATGAGATCAGCTGAGAATTTTGTGTCTTATCTAAGGCCCAAACTTGCCCTAAGGACCTGTTTGGATAGAGAAATGATCTCATCTCATCATAATAAGGAAAATACAAATTCTCCTCCAGACCTACCATCGTGACACATGCACCTGCTCTCCACGTTGTCTTCTTTCCATACATAGCTTAGTCTTCTTACCTTGTATAATGTAATCTGTTGATGATACTTTCCTTGTACATGTAATTTCAATATATATATACAATGTTCACAAACACTCTGCTTTGGTTGAGATGAGTTTACAATAATATGCTATTACACTTCTTCTCTTTATGGTATTATAGAGCCAAACAAAGACAAACGTCTAGGTCCTTCTTTTTCCTTACCCTCATGGCCTCCACTACACTTGCTATCTCCTTTAATTCCACTTCTTCCTCTGCTACGCATACTATCTCCCTATCCACTCATTTTAGTCAACAAAAGCTTGCTACCATAAAACTCACCAAAGACAACTTTCTCCTATGGCGAGCACAAATCTTGCCATATCTTAGAGGGCAACAACTGATCGAGTATGTAGATGGCTCAATCCCATGCCCTCCTCCGATCCTTCATGTCACCTCCACAGATGATGAAAAGATCCACACCATCCCAAATCCTGCATATTCCTACTGGTACAATCAGGACCAAGTTAGTCTTGGTGCCTTAATGTTATCTCTCTCTGAGACTATTATTACTCACATGGTGGGACTAGAAACCTCCAAAGATATGTGGAATGCACTTGAACGTATGTTTTCCAACCATGCTTGAGCTCATGTGGTTGTGATACGTCTTGAGTTATCGACCCTCAAGAAGGGCAGTATGTCGATTTCTTAATACTATCAGAAAGTTAAGTCCTCAGCCGATACCTTGGTAGCAGTAGATGAACTTCTTCGTGACTTTGAGTTTTTGACGTACTTACTTGCTAGTTTAGACTCCTCCTATAGCTCTATAGTCACCTCTATTGCAACTCGAGTTGATCAGTTTTCTCTTGAGGATGTCTTTGCCCATTTACTCAGTTTTGAACTGCGGCTAGAGCAACAGAGTATTGCTATCGACTTGTCCATTGGATCGGCTAATGCAGCAACTTGTAGTGAGCAACCTCGTGGTCGTGGAGGTAGATTCCATCAATGTTATTCCTCAAACAATCGAGGCATGGGCAGCCGTAGCTGTGGTCGAAGTTTCCAAGACCACAATCTAGAGGCTCACACCTTGTATGTCAAGTATGTGGCAAGCATGGCCACAATGACATGCAATGTTATCATCGACTGGACCTTACATATCAGGGTATGCAACCAAATATGCAAGCCTTTGTGGCTCACTCTCAGGCACCAAATGATCTCAGTTGGTACACTGACATAGATTCCTCAAATCATCTTAACATTGATTTCCAAAACTTGAATCTGAGTGTGGAACCATTCCAAGGAACAGATACCATCCAGGTTGGGGATGGAACAAGTTTGCCTATTCGCCACATTGCTTCATCCAATCTCTCTCTTTGAAATTCAACCTTTAAACTTCATTCAATTTTACATGTTCCTTAGATTAAAAAGAATTTGATTTCAATCAATCAATTTACTGCTGATAATAACGTGTTTATTGAATTTCATGTTGGGTATTTTTCTGTGAAGAACGAGTGCACGCAGAAGCTACTGTTCAGCGGCAAAGCTAAGGGTGGTCTTTATCCTTTCCTACCTATCAAATCAGCTCAAGCTCTTTCATGTCAGTGTGTTCCGTTAGATATTTGGCCTTCTCATCTTGGTCGTGCCTCCTTCAAGACTGTCAAGCATCTAGCTTCTCGGGAGTCTCTTCCGGTCTCATCTAATAAAACTCCAGTCATTTGTGACTCCTACCAACAGGCCTAGAGTCATCGTCTTCCTTTTTTTGAATATAATCATGTTTCTCATGGCCCCTTAGAGTTAATCTTTTATGATGTATGAGGACCATCTTATGTAATGTCGAAAAAAGGAAATAAATATTATGTCTCTATTGTGGATCACTTTAATCTTTTTGCATGGCTTTTTCCAATTCCTACAAAATCGTTAGTGTATCTTGTTTTTATTTCCTTCTAAAAACACGTTGAGCGATTATTAAATCGGAAAAATCAAATGTGTCCAAACTGATTGGGATGGAGAATTTAGGTCCCTCTATACTTTCTTTGACCAACAAGGGATCACCCATCGAGTCACTTGTCCTCATACCTCCCAACAATATGGAACAGTCGAACGTAAACATAGGCACATTGTTGAGAGTGGTCTATCTCTCTTATCAAAATCTTCAGTCCCTCACTCTTATTGGGATGAGGCATTTTCGATGGCCACGTTTGTTATCAAGAGATTGGCTACATCCCCCTTGTATGCCATGTTTCCCTTTGAAAAATTGTTCAAACAGAAACCTGATGGCTCTATCCTTCACATTTTGGGTGTGCATGCTAGCCATACCTTCGTCCTTTCAATAAACACAAGCTTGATTTCCGCTCTAAAAAATGTGTCTTTCTTGGCTTAAACAATAATCATCGTGGTTATCAGTGATTAGATATGGACTTTAGAAAAATCTTCCTCTCCTACCATGTTCTGTTTGATGAGAGACACCTCCCTTTTGCAAGTTTTCCAGCTGTCCATGAGTCGGCCACATCCCATACTTCAACCACATTCCAAAATTCTTCCCCCATGTCATGCCAAAATCCCACCGCTCCATCCGTTCCACTAATTCAGTCACCTGCCATAAGTAGTCCACTTCCCATAATTACTCATCAAAATTCTACACATGGTCACCCACAAAGTTTGGCGTCACTTTAGGTCACCAACTCTTCTCAATTAGCTCCTAACATGTCGCACCTAGCTATGCATGTCAATTCCAAATTCCTCATCTTCTCCCCAATTTCGAGTATGCCATCCGAGTTTTCCACTCCTTTCGCAACTCCCTCTCTTGTTAATTCCCATCCTATAATTTCTCTCCATCATCATGAAACAAACCCATATTCCATATCCTCTCCTACTTAATTCACTACCAATCCATCTATAAGTCACTCAACCAAAAAATCCTATACTAACTCACCCTCCCGTAACAGCAGCTTCGCTTGCACGTGTTCATCCCATGCATGCCAAAGCACAAAACTAAATTTTTAAGCCAAATTCTTTTTTTCAGATGGCACCATTCCTTATCCTGAACTGCAGGCTCTAATGGCAAATATTAATCCTATCCCTGATGACCTTGGTTGGTACTCATGGGCTATCAAATATGAACCTTGGAAGAAGGCCATGGATGCAAAATTTTCTGCTCTTCTGAGGAATGCGACATGAGAACTAGTCCTCTTTCAAGAAGGCATGAATCTCGTTGGGAATAAATGGGTGTACTGTGTGAAGAGGGACTCCACGAGTAAGCCAGTTCATCACAAAGCTTGCCTCGTTGCCAAGGGGCACCACTAACAACCTGGTATAGACTGTGGTGATACTTTTAGTCCGGTGATTAAACCCACTACTATTCGAGTAGTCTTGACTTATGCCATATCCCGACAATGGCCAATCCGACAGATTGACATCTCCAATGCCTTCTTACATGGTTTTTTGGATGGGGAAGTGTTCATGACTCAACCTACTGGCTATGTGGATAAGGCTCATCCTCACCATGTATGTCGCCATACCAAGACTCTTTATGGATTAAAACAGGCTACCCGTGCGTGGTATACTCGCTTGAGTGCCAAACTTCTTGACGTTGGTTTTCATAATTCCAAATCCAACACTCATTATTTATTTTCCACTCCAATGGCATTTGGCTTCTGATCCTTGTGTATGTCAATGACATACTCATCACAGGTTCATCTTCCTCAGCTGTACAGTCACTCATCAAGTCCCTCAGTGTGGAGTTTGCAGTCAAAGTCTATGTGAGCTGCATTTTTTTCTCGGCATTGAAGTTGTCCCCATAGCAGATAGTTTGCTCCTTAGTAAAAAATGGTAAATTCTTGACCTCCTTCAACGCACCAAAATGTCTAATGCCAAAGCCATGCCCTCTCCTATGGCATTAAGTACTCAGCTTTCTTTGTATAATGGTGCTAGTTTCTCATATCCGAGGCTTTATCGTAGTGTGATTGGTGAGCTTCAATACTTATCAATTAATTGTCCTCACATTGTGTTCTCGGTCAACAAGGTGTGCCAATTTATGCACAATCCCACTAACAAGCATTGGGCAACCGTAAAACGCATCTTGCGTTACCTGCTGGATACCGCAGACTTTGGGCTTCTACTTAATCCAAACAAAAATTTAGTATTATCTATGTATTCAAACGCTGATTGGGCGGGTAGTCCCGATGACAAAAAATCGACGAGTGGGTATTATGTAATTTTGGGTCAGTCCTTAGTCTCATGGAGTTCAAAGAAACAACCCATAGTGGCTCGATCTAGTACCGCGGCGGAGTATAAATCTATCGCCAATGCAACCTTTGAACTATTGTGGGTGAAATCTCTATTGTAAGAACTGGGTATTTTCTCCCTTGTCCGCGTCTTTGGTGTGACAACCTTGGGGCTACGTACTTATCATCAAATCTAGTTCTTCATGCATGTACTAAACATGTGGAGATCGATTATCATTTCATGCGTGAGCAAGTCAAACATCGTGCCTTATCTGTTATATTTTTGCCGAGTGAAGCTCAAGTTGCAAATGTCTTGACTAAGTCCGTGCCTACCACCAAAGTCCAAGCTCTTCATGCCCAGCTGTGTGTCCACTCGCTCCCGCTTAACTTGAGGGGGGATAATAAGGAAAATATAGATTCTCCTCCAGACCTACCACCATGACACATGCACTTGCTCTCTATGTTGTCTTCTTTCCATACATAGCTTAGTCTTCTTACCTTGTATAATGTAATCTGTTGATGATACTTTCCTTGTACATATAATTTCAATATATATATACATAGAATGTACATGAATACTTTGCCTTGGTTGAGGTGAGTTTACAATAATCTTTTCAAATCATAAAACAATAATAATATTCTAACAATATTTTATTCAACTCATCTAAAATAATCTTATATCATCTCATTACCTAAACGAGCCCTTAAGTCTATCTAAATAATAACTCATAATCGTTACAAACTACATAACAAATCCCAAGGCGCAATAAAAAAAAAACCAGAGCTTGAATTTACCCTTGGTTTGAACTTTACAAGAGTTGCAATGATAAGAGACGAAGGAAACTCACTAGAGATGAAAGATGTGCAGCGTCAATGGAGGATTGGCAACATCAAGGCTATTGCTCAGTGTTTGATTCTGGGCCACCTCTTAGAGACGTAGACATGTCACCAGCCATGGTTGCTAAGGTAGAGACTTACGGAAAGCAACTATTTGCCTTGGTGTGGACAACGCCTCTACATGCTTGGTCAGTATTTTATGGTTAAAACTAACTAAGAAAGCTTAAAATACTTGTCGTATCAGAAGATTGGCACTTCCATGCAACATAAATGGATATCCAAGCTACTTGGATACGACTTTCTAGTGGAATACAAGAAGGGAAAGGAAAACCTGGTAGTTGATGCCCTATCCAGAAAATATGTTGATGAAGAAGTGTCCTTATGCTTAATTTCTTCTCCCTCGGTGGATTGGATTAAGGAACTTAAAATGACTTATGCTAAGGACAATTGTGTAACACCTCGTTCAATAGGCTAGAAATGTCACGTGTTTTCATAAAAATAGCCCGGCAAGAGACTTTCATAACAAAATAAATATTAATTATTTAATTCATAAAGATAATTAATGAAAAAAACATATTTTGAAATATATAACCGAAGTATAAATAAAATTAACTAAAAGTTTTGGAATTAAATCAAATTGCTCTTTCTAAGCCCAGCCTGTCCTCTCGTACTTACCATTCTCACCTAGGTGGTTAAAAAAAATAAAAACAAAGTAATGAGTCGATAACTCAGTAAGAAACCTATCATAACGTAAATATACTTAACATAAGATTTTTCATAAAATACTTCATACTGAGAATGAAAATCATGACTATTCATAAATATGTTGATGACATGCATGAATTGAAAATATTTTTAGTTTATTGGCTGATCTGATTAATCTGACTTATCTGAATTAACTGACTTATCTGATCGGCCAACACCTTTGACCTTGTGTACAAGATTGTGCACCGATCCCACATCCTGTGGCCACAAGGGTAACCGCTAATTTGATCTGATAAAATACTTTGGTGGACTACACTTCAGTCCATGGCTTGCACATCCATCTTGTATGCATTAGTATCATGCATCTTAATGGCCATATGATTAATTTGGTCTTTATCTTACACTTGGTCTTATAAAATCTTACATGTCTTATGCAACATGAGATACATAATAGATACAAAACTATAATATGTGTAATAAAACACAGTAAATGTCATGTTTGTAAATATCATGACATATGTGGTACATAAATATTGGCTTCCAAAGAACCAACTTTAGTAATAATATATATAACTAGCTGACGTATGCTAATCATAATTTATGATCAAACTACGTATCTTGTAGTGACGCTTTTGACTTTTTTACTTCATTGCTCATAACCTATACGAAGTACAGTATGTCACTAAATTTTCTAGAAGAGCGCATCATAGATTTTATTTAATTAAACTCATACTACGGAGAGCAATTTAATAATTATTCCGCCATATACTAAATCTAATAATTACTAATTTATTTAAAATTTATTGTTGAACTCAAGGTTTCAAGTCTCATATAATTACATATCTACATATGAATTTTGATGATAACAAATAAATTCAAGCATAAAGGAATCTCAAACTTAAGTTATCTACACAATAAAGCCAAGCACATCAATGAACCAAGCATGAGCAAGAAAGAGAACAAGCTCGCAAATGAAACTCTTAGAGTAATCTTGTACATCTCTTAATTTGCTTGAAACCTTGGGTTCAACAATTTCTCCCTTTTTGATGATGACAAATATTTAGTGGAACTCTAAAACCTATAGTAATACTTAAGCTCCCCCTGAGAATGTGCGTTAGTTTTTCAAGTAATAGATAAACATAATTCCAAGCATATATAAACAAGCTTAATAATTCAAGAGATGTTAATGTAAAATAAAGTATGGCAAGAACATGTTAATGTTCTAGTCTAAAACTTCTTCCATTTTTGGCATCATTAAAAAGTAACTGTAGTAAGTAATGCCAATGGATTGATGAAAACAGTGCGTTTGTAGAAATTTATGGAGAGTTGAATAATTATCGCTCGGGTCCCAACAAATGCCACAAAACTTGAAGCCACCCAGGTCCTGAAAATTGCTGCCTCGAGACCTGCCTGGGTTTTGACAAATGTTGTAAAGCTCGAGCCGCCTAAGTTCGCGGAAATAGTGTAGCAAAGCCTCGAGTCCCGCGTGGATTAACTCTATCAACTTTTGCAGAAATTTGAATGCTGTGGGTTTCTATTTGAAAATACCATTTTCACAATTCGAATACTCACAGAAAAATTTTTCACATTGCTCATTGACCTAGTTTCTTGTTTATCTAGAACAATAGCATGATCGAGCAACATTCTTGCAATAATGTTCCAGATTTGAATCAGGAACTATTTACGCCTCAACCAATAATTTTCTCTCATGAGGTCGTCAACACCATGATAGGAGTAGAAATACATTTTTCTAGTATGACTGATGCTGAGGTTGTTGTAGGATCAAGAATACTTAGTACTCAATCTGTTGCCTTTATTATGACTATGTCTCAGAGGTTATTGGCAAGGGTGAGTAAAGTTGATCGATTTAACAATCAAATATATTAATTGCATCAAATGTTTGCTAATAAAAGCATATAGAATAAAAGATTAAAAAAGGAAAACAAGGAGTTGAAGAAATTTGTGGATTGGTATGCTCATAACCTGCAACCACGAACAGAGAAACTGAAACGCGATAGAGTACAAATACAAAATCAACATCAGCATTTAACAACATAGGTTCAACGTTTACTAGAAAAATAGGAACAGTCTGCAGTTAATCTCTCTGGCTTAACTAAATAAAATATGCATATAGTATATCTTGTAATGTTGACTAGGTAAGTTTTGAAGAATTGATAACTTGTCTTATTCTCATTTCTATCTCTATAAAATTAGTCTTGAGTTCTATTTAATTTGTATCAAATCTTTTTTACTCTCTGTAATTCATCTGCATTCTCACTCTCTAAACTTTTTTTTTTTTAATAGCTCAGCAATCTTCTTTCAACAATCACCTTGTTCACTATATGGGGTATTCTGCTTCTCAGTCACTACTTATTTTTCCATCTACCATAGGTGCCATGATGCAGCATGAGAATGGTTTGACTAACAAGTCAGATAATGACAAACTTATGAGCTTGGTACTCGATACTCATCGTCCATTGTCATGTTTTCCCAGTGGTTGTAGTCCAGAACTCGTGAGGTTGAAAAGCTTAACGAAAATATTTATGAATTTCAACAACTTGTTCACTAGTCTAACAAAAAAATAGAAGACTTAAAACATGAGAATAATGATTTAAAATGCTTACTTGTCTCTTCATTTCGACTGCCTACTCCTTTAGATAAGGATAACTTGTTGATATATGAAGAACAAGAGCGCTTGAAAAATGAGACTAAAAATCTCAAGTTTTTGTAAGTCGTTTGAGATAATAAGATAAAAATGTTTAGCAGATATTCATGGCATGCATCATTCATATTTTTCTTTTACTCATGCATTATCTATCTTCTGGCAGAGGTCTTGTGAAAATTTCTACCAACAAATTCTGTGTGCTTGTGAATTCTAGTACAACATTGTCCTTTTGCACATGATCTTAAATAAAATGATATCTAATTTACATCTGAGTAGCTGATTAGATTGAAAGAAGTGTGCTTTGGATATCATAACTCTAGATCAATTGTACCAACAAAATATTTAAGAATGCGCTTAACTACAATCAAATGAGATTCTTTTGGAGATGATTGAAAACGTGCACATAAGCATACAGTGAACATAATATCTGGTCTACTTGCTGTCAAATATAATAGACTACCAATCATACCTCGATATACTTTCGAGTCAATTGGCTTACCGCTTTCATCTTTATCAAGTTTGATGGATGAGCTTATTGGTATTCCAATTTCCTTCGTACTTGATTTGCAATCCGAGTAAGAAGTTAAATTCTCCTATCATGCTCATTTCAAATTTTTCACCTCATGAAGGTTCTCCTAGAATTTGTTCAGTTGGATGATCTTTCCTGATGTCTCCATTTTGGACTTCCTTTATTATGCTCTCTTTGTTGAGATTGAGACTATCTGATTTATTTATACCTTATGTTTATTCATCAACAAATTTCTTAGAGAGTAGAGGATTATATTCATCGAATACAATTTTACCTATTCTCATGATCTTCTTTTTCGAGTCGTCTCCAAATGTCACGTGCCCTTTTTCTTTAAATGTAAGATCAACGAACTTAGTCTTGTCTCCTGTCATATGTCTTGAACATCCACTATCTAAAATCCATTTGCTTTTGCTTATAGAGGACTTCATGCATCCCTACAAAAATAATTAAAATAGTTTTTCTTGGTATCAAGTTTTTTGGGTTATTTATTTATTAGTATTAAAAGAAACAAGATTTTTAGGTACTCATATGACCTTAATAGTCATTGTATGTTTTTTTTAATAGGACAAGCATAATAATTATGATAATTTCTATTACAAAAATTGCAGATAGCATGTGATATATACGAAGAACTTGAGTGATTGTAATAGTATATTTCTTTGAAAAATTTTCTTTTATCAAAAAAATTTTGAATATTGGACTTTGATTTAGAAGGATAATCAAAAAAGTTTTTATAAGGTTTATTTTTTTGTTTTGGCATATATCCCAAGCTTGCCTTGTCAAAAACACATATTGACTACCAAGAAATTTTTCAAAATTTCTTTTCCTATTTGGAAGTTTTTAAACAATTTTTTTTAAATCAGCCACTTTTTTTTTCAACTTATGATTTTCATCTTTCGAAATAATGTTTTCTTTTCTTAAAATATCAATTTCGTTTGTTAAAGAATAATTTTTCTTTTTTAAAGTAATATATCTAATACCCAATTTATTAAGTTCCTCATATATTTCTTCTAAGACATCTTGCAATTCCTCATATGAAGGATTTTTAATATTGTTGAGATTTGTTACCTCAATGTCATCTTTAGCCATAAGACAAAGATTTACAGATTCTCCATTGCTTGCTTCGTTGTCTGAGTTTCTTGTATCATCATCCCATATAGCTTTCATTACTTTCTTGCCCTTGCTTCGATCTTTCTTTAGCAGAGGACAATCCGCCTTAATATGTCTTGGCTTGTTGCATTTATAACAAGTTAAAGAGTCATTTTTACTTGTATCTTTCTTGAAAAACGTTTTGGAGGATTTCTTTGAAGGAGCTTTATTTCTCTTTAAGAATTTCTTAATTCTCATTTTTATCATCGTAAGTTCTTCATCTTTGTCATCAGTTTCTTCATCTTCATCACTTTCGCTTTTATGAGGAACAACTTTAAGTACCAAACTCTTCTTTGGCTTTCCTTTTTCTTCTCCTTTTTTCAATGTGTACTTATGGCTGGTAAGTGACCTGATGAGTTCAGTTACTTCAAGCTAGAATAAACCTTATCGAGAGCTGTCAAGCTGTTTATAATGTTAGTAAAATGGGTGTACGTAATAGAAATAGATTCATCATCATTCATTTTAAACATTTTATATTCATGAGTAAGAATATAAATTTCTGATTCATTGACTTGCGAAGTTCCTTCATAAGTAACTTCCAAGTTATCCCAAATTTCTTTTGTCGTTTTGTAAGTTATTATTCTATTGAACTCGTTTATATTGAGAGCATTATATAGGAGATTTATAGCCGTTGAATTCAATATTGTAATTCTATCGTCTTCACGATCGAACTCTTGTTCTTCCTTTTTGATCTTTACTCCATTGACAACTTTTGTTAGGATATAAGGTCCATTTACAACGTATTTCCAAATTTATCGACTTTGAAATTGAAGAAAAATTCTCATTCTAGCTTTTCAGAATATGTAATTGTCTCAGCAAAATAGTGGAGGCCGATTGCTAGATTGACCTCCACCAAATATAGCTGCAATATTAGCCATAAGATCTTAACTCAAAAGATAGTTAATCTTATAAAAGAGCCCTTGCTTTGATACCAATTGTTGCCCAAATAACTAACACAAGAGGTGGTGAATTGGGTTGTATTTAAAAATTTGCATTATAAATTAAATATACAATATAAACTATGAACAAAATGCGAAGTAGCTGTAAATAACAAGAATAAGGGTAAAATGAAGCAAATTCAGTATTTTAATGAGGTTTAGCTCCACTACTTACGTCCTCGTGCCAAGCTACCTCTTGAGAATTTTCAAAGTCACTATCCAATCTTCTTCAGGTGGAGATAGAAATCAATTACACTTTTGAGTAATATCGCTACAAAGAATTCATGTAGAGCACCCTCTACACTTGCAATCACCTTACACATGGTGATTCAACGTCTATTCCACGTATTGAACACCTTCTATACGTACAAGGGTTATACACACCCTTTTACTAATACAAGATTTGATAGTAGGTAGGTTAACAGAAAATACTCCTCAATGAGTGAAATAAAAACAATACAGCACAAACTCTATATCTCTCAAAATGAACAAGGGTTAAGGATCAATGCTTAGAGAAGAGAGATTGAAAATTGATGTATATATGCTTTTGTTGTTGTTCTTAATTTGAAGATCTCAAATGAGCTATTTATAGATATATGAGACATCATTTTCAAATTTAAAAAGATTCACATGTCAAATACAACATCATTCATTTTTCAAAATTTTCAAATCAAAGCTTTACTTTTCACAATTATCAAAGACAACATTATTCATTTTTCAAAATTTTCAAGTCAAAGCATACAATGATACACGCGTGAAAGATGACAATCAATCATCTTTTAAATTTTCAAAATTCAAACTTTTATTCATATCATGCATATGTGAAATATGACAATCAATCATCTTTCAAAAACTCAAATTTTTAATTTTTAATTTTTAAATATGTCATTCACATATAAAAAATACAATTTAATACTTTATGATAAAAGATTAATTTTGAGCCTTAAACCAATTTCGAATTTTATAATATATTAAATCTAATAATTACTAATTTTATTTAAAACTTATAATATACTTTCTCTTGAAAATTACTCGATCCTAAATAAACTTAACAATACTTAAAAATCTTGTAAATTTTTATTATAATCTAATTTTTATTTAATACTTGATAATATAATTTTAGTTTTCATAAAATAGGTGTCATTCCTATAAAAACAGAGTCCAAACTCGAACAAGTTTACTTAAAGTCAAACCCCACCACCTAGTTAAAAAATTTACTTTACTGGAAGAATTAATCTTTGCATCAGCCTACACACCACACACCATAACTTTTTTTATTTTTTTATTTGTTTTTATTATTAAATGTGTATTATATGGATGATGAATAAAAAAATATAAATGTTTCAAGAAGACTAGAATAAAAAAAAAATTGAAAAAAAAAAAAACAATTTGGTATGTGGTGTGTAGGTTGATGCATAGCAATGCTCTTATTGGAAAAGGAAAAGCCATCATCTTTGTATGCTAGTGTACGCGTCTGATAAAGGAACAAACCAATAAATTATTCAGAGAGAGACAATATCTGAGAGAGAGGAAAATTCCCGGTTCGGATATAAAAATTTTTTCAACTTATTCAATTCATTTTATCTAATAAATATAATTTTTTTAAATTTTTATATAAAATATAATAAAAAATTTAATTTTTTTAAATATTAAAATAATAATAATAGTAAAAATAATATTTTAATAGTATTTTATTTAATTTTTAATTTTTATCTCAACTCATCTTATCTTATCTTATCTTAACTAAAAAAGTCGAGAGAATGAAAAAGTGGCTAGGATTCAAATCGGGACTTCACAGAAAGCAAAAGGAAGCAAGCAGATGGAGTACAAAGGTCGATGCTGCAATTGTGAGATAAAAAAGTTAGAGGAAACAAGAAGAAATCGAGAGAGGGTTCCTCGAGAGGTTAAAACCATGCGACAGAGAGGAGAGGAACGTGCTGCGATGTTGGTGCTTGGACTACGGTGGGGTGTCGACAGAGGAGCACGAATGGAGGCTGAGCTACCGGCGATGTTTCCTATGAATGGGTTTGGCTGGAAGATTTCATGGTTGTCTCAATCTGTGGAAGGGCTACAGTTGTTTGGGGTGGTTTTGGTGTGATAGAATTATGGTTTAGGTGATCAATGCTGGGTGAGTCAGTTGTTGTTTACGTTATGGCAGATAATAAAGATTTTGTCGAGAGTTTGTACAGGATGGAAGATATATTAAGACAGAGGAAAGTGTTGAAAGTGTTCAACTCAAAATCGATCGCTAACTGTGATTTGAAATTGTTGCGTATTTAGGATTGCCAAAGGGTAGGAATTTGAGGATGGAGAAATATTTGGCGTGTTTGATTTAGTTTGAGAGTTTGATGTAATCTATAGAAGGAAGGAACTGACTTGATGAGGTTGTAATTGAATAGGATTGTGTGCGGTCGATTGGCTAATTATTATTATTATTATTTAATAACATTGTCTATCGTTGGACATTTGGGGATGAAATAGATATGTAAATTATATCTGATCAATGACTATGATTTTAAGAAGCAGGAGAGTTTTAAATGAAAGTCGGTGGTAAATTTCAAGAGAAACTGCTCAATGGATTTGGATTCAACTTAATAAAATCTAAACAGATAATTTAGAATCAAGAAAATTTCTAATTAAAGATTTTTCTACGTTTATCTATGAAAAATAAAATAATAGTATTATTAAAAAAATGTCTAATAATAATTAAACTAAGTTAAATTTTTTATTGTCCTAATTTTATTTATTTATTTATTTTATTATTATTATTATTATTATCATTATTATTATTATTATTATTATTATTATTATTATTATTATCATTATTATTATCATCATCTTCTGATTCGTATGTTACAAACTGAGTGCATCAACTCCATGTCAATCTAACAGAAAATTCTCTTCCCTCCCACTATACCTCTCGAGATGGCCCACTTTTTTGCAAGAGACTCTATATCCCTCGAGATGAGACATTTAAAACTTTTAGAGCTCTTACATAGTATCCTTTTGGGAGGACACTCAAGGTATAATAAAACCTTGTATCGAGCAAGGAGGGACTTCTTTTGGCTAGGTCTTAAGGTGCATGTTAAAATTTTTATTTGCGATGTGATGTATGTTAGAGTCTGAAGGCCGCGTAGAAAACACCCTTCCCAGGGGATTGCTCCAACCCCTACTTATCCCATCTCAACCATGGTCTTATCATACCATGGACTTCATTGAAGGCCTTCCCCATTTGCATGCACACAACCACTTTTGAGTGGTTATAGATCAACTCACAAAATACAATCACTTCATCCTTTATCCCACCCATTCATAGCCAAAACTATAGCTGAGTTATTTCTCAAACATATCTTCAACTACATGGCTTTCACATCACCATAGTTTCATACGGTGATGCCCTTATTAAAAGCTAGGACTTTAAGGTCCTGTTAGCTTTTATTTAGGCCTGAGTAACTAAGAATTAGTAGACCTTTGAGCCCGTGACAATTAGAGATTTCTTGTTAAAAGCTTTTTAAGAATATTCCTTACACTTTGGAATGGATAGCTACCCAAGCCCTTTAGGACATTTTGATTTTGGTTTTTTTCCAAGAATGACATTTGGCATCCATAAGTGGTAGTCTTTTAAGGTTTTAGGAAGCTTCTATAAGGAAGATGAATGGATACATAGTATTCGATAGGGCTATGCCATTTGGCACACATGCAACCTATCGCTTAGAGTTCCAATGGACTAATGATAAGGCTGAGTGAAGGAGATCCACGAGTGACCTAGGGAGCCAATTGAAATAGGCTTGGTCAGAGAATTTAATGATGTCTGAAAAGTGGACGCAAGTTTGAGTGGGTAGGAAGGGGTGCACGGAGGGCACACATCACCCACACGGCTGCCACTTTCCATGTTTCCACTTGGGATCTATGCGGACGAGCCTCTTAAGTTTCCGAGATGCCCAATGATGAGGGAGGAGAAAGGGGTACTCGGCCTTAGAAAGAAGCGGCCACTTTGCACTCATGCATGGAGTGTCTCTTGGGGTTCCAAGGTGCCCATAGGATGAAGGAGGGAGAGATGCATCCAACTATGCCACTTGGCACCCATGCATGGTAAGTCTCTTAGACTTCCGAGCAAAACAATGATGAGGAAAGAGAGAGAGGTTTCAGTTGTTGTGAGAAAGGCCATTTGGCACACATGCAAGAGAGATTTTGGCAAGTAGTCCGAGAAGGAAAGAGTGCCACTTAGTATCAATGCATGAGTTAGCTTGTGGACTTCTTATAGTCTGAAGCAAAGTAATAATAAGAGAGAGAAGTGTGGGAAAATGAGGGGGTATTTCTAGGGGTGTTCATCCGGAATCCGGAAAACCGGATTCCGGTTCCGGGTTCCGGCCCGGATCATATCCGGGCCGAAACCCGGGTTACAAAACCTGGATCAACCGGGCCGGGTTCCGGATTTATAACCCGGGTTCTGGGTTTTAAACCCGGTACCCGGGTTTTTTTTAAATCCAAACCCAGTATCAAAACGACGCCGTTTTGATACTGGGTTTTAACCCTGCCCGTGCCGATTCTGCCTTCTCTCTCTCTCTCTCTCTCTCTCGTGTGCCGATTCTGCCGAAGTCCGAAGGAACCCTAGCCTCCCTCATTGCCGAACTGCCGATCGAAGAAGCCCATCATCGTTGTGACCCCACCATCGTCGTCGCCGAGCTCGCCGTCATCCTCGTGACTCCAGGTTTGTTCCTTCTTTTTATTCCTCCGATTTGGGTCTTTTTTTTTTTAACTTTTTATGCTCAAATTTGGGTCTGATTGAGGAGAACTGCATTTTGACGAATGGCAGAGCATTAGTAGTTTATATACTATGTGGTTTCTGGCCTATCTGTGCAATACCCTTGGTTCCATTTTTCCTACACATGATTTTGCTTCTTTATTAGAGATTCCTTGATTTTATAACGAAAAGTCGTCCATGTTTGTTGTTGCTTATCAATAGATCCAGCTTATGCTCTGCCCGTTGATGTTGTAAATAGAATTTTCTTTGGCAGATAACTGATTCTTTTAGATTTCCTTCTACATTTGGTACTTTTTTGTTTCTCTAATAATCTATATGTGAACATTGTGTTACTAATATGATATTGTCACTTCATCAGAAATATTTAACTTTTTGGGTTTGAATTTTACATTTAGTATCACTGCTCCCCATTTCAAATAAAATTGATAGATGCTCTTCCCCCAAGTGTTGCTGCCCCCATCTTCACGTTGCTCGCATTTCTCGCATTCCGGCAAGATCTAATGACTGTTCAAATCTTTTAACTAATGCTCCAGCCAGCTACAAAAGTTCATTGTTCAACTAATTTTTCTAGTCATAATCTTGCAAAGTGTGATCTTCAGATCGATATGTATTGCGGGTCGGGTAGCAACTACCAATTTTAGAAGGTTCCTGCCCTCCCGATTCTGTGTTTTTTTAATATTAGCATATTTTGGAAGTGGCAAATGTTGATGTAATAATACTTTAGCCATCTATAAGTAATGGCATTTCTGGGGATCCTTATCCAATAATTGGTCTGCCTAGGCTGTAGCTGTTTTTTGCAATTTCTAATGCTTGAATTGAGTATAGATGACATATATGGAAAATAGAGACTATAACAGCTTAAGCTGGTAATCTAGTATGTAGATGACATATATGGAAACATAACGTTGTGGGGCTGGTTTAACAAAATGAGCTTGTTGAGATGTATTTTAATAAAATGAGCTTGTTGAGATTTTTGAAATCATTTTTAATTGCATTTTAGAAATTCTAAAACGTACATGAAAATTATGCCCCCTTCAAGTGTTTGGAATCTTTGGATGTTACCCACTTCTTCTTGGTATTAATGACTTTCTAAATATAATTAGTAAGTTTTGATGATTTCTGGAGCTTTGTAAATTGTGCCTTTTGCCTGTCAAAATTTATTGGATGTGCTTGCTAGGTCCCTTTGAGATCTTTAATTAGGATGTTGGATCCAATCTTTACTTTTAGTAATGTCAATTAGTATAGTCATGGCCTTCATGAATGTAATACCCTGTGATGCTTTAATTTATGCTATAAATGAGTTAGAAAGGTTCCTTGCATTGCTTCGCTAGGCCAACTAGACCATATTTGATCTCAGTGATGGTTTTGTTTAGTTTGGGGAAGGGACCCCTCGGAGAATGCATTTATATATGTTTCCCTTCTATTTCCTCAAGAATATGACTTGAGCTTTTACTAGCTGAGATTTTTTGGGGAGGTGGTTGAGGCTCTAGGAAAAATTGGTCCCGAGAAAGCAAAATTTTGTCCTCCAGACATTTGTTTCCTCCCCCTTAATGTGTCAGCTTTTGTTTTGTTTTTGGTTTAGTTTTTCTTTCTTTTTTTGACAAGTAGTCTAGATTTTATAAACTCAATTCAACAATGCCTTTTTAGTGCATTTTACAAATTTGCAAATAGAGATGTTATATTTTGTTATATTTGATTATTAGTGTTTGATTATTTATTATATTGTGTTTGGTGGTTTTTATTACTCAATAACAGATGGAAGAAGATTCTCTGAGTTGTAATGTCGGTACAACCCAAGAGGTTGGTGGTGACTCTTCGTCTATTCCAGTGGATGTGGAGTATGGGAGTCTTCCAACCCCTTCATCCACCTATACACAACAGCCTACCCGTTCCATCCCACCTTTACCCAAGAAATAAAAAAAAACACCTAGTAACCACTCGGTGGTTTGGGAGCACTTCACTAAAGTGCAACCTATTGACTAGGATAACCCAAAAGCTCAGTGCAATTTTTGCGCTAAACTATACAGTTGCCACTACAAGAATGGCACTTCATCTATGCTACACCACCTCCAGAATACATGCGAAACTTCTCCTCTTAGATTTAAAGGAGTTGGAAAAAGTCAATCATCTAGTGTTAAGAGGGATGCAGAGGGAAGAGTGTGTAGCTCACAAAGTCTAGTGAAGTATGATGCAGAAAAGCTTAGGGTGTCAACTGTTAAGTTTTTTATTAGGTGTGAATTGCCTTTTAGGCTAATTGAGAATGAAGGGTTTATTGAGTTCGTGGCTGATTTAGAGCCTCGATTTAGTTTGCCATCCCGAATCACTTTAAAAAGGGATTGTATGAAGGTGTATAACAAAGAGAAGATACATCTAAAAAAATTGTTGGATGGTCAAAGAATCTGTCTAACCACCGATACCTGGACATCGGTGCAAAATATGAACTACATGTGCATTACTGCACATTTTATTGATTGCAGCTGGAAATTGCACAAAAAAATAATAAAGTTTTGCCAAATTCCCAACCATAGGGGTGAAACTATTGGGAGGGTGTTAGACTTGGGATTGCATGATTGGGAGATTAATAAGATCTTGACCATCACAGTTGATAACGCCTCTTCTAATGATGTTGCTGTTGATTACATGAGGAGGAGAATAAAGGATAGTGATTGTACCATATTGGGTGGTGAGTTTCTTCACATGCGGTGTGCAGCCCATATATTGAATTTGATTGTTATGGACGGTTTGAGAGATGTTTATGAGTTTGTAACAAGGATTAGAGATGCCGTTAGATATATGAAGTCTTCACCGTCAAGGTTTTCCAAGTTCAAGGCTTGTGCGGTAAAAAAAAATATTAGTGGGAGTATGATTTGTTTGGATGTTCCTACTAGATGGAACTCCACATATTTGATGTTGAGTACCGCTGAAAAACACAAACAAGCCTTTGAACACTATTATATGTGTGTGGATAGTGAATTTGTGAACCCCACTGTTGATGATTGGAAAAAAGCACATATTTTTGTAGAGTTACTAAAAATATTTTATGATGTTACATTGAGCATTTCTGGTTCTTTGTATGTGACTGCTAATGTATACTTCCAAGAACTCTGCACAATTGAAGATACATTAAATGATATGTGCAATAGTCATGACTTGATCACTAGGACCATGGGCACAAATATGAAAAGTAAGTATGAAAAGTATTGGGGTAGCACAGATAGGTTCAATTTGATGATATATGTTGCATTTGTGCTTGATCCACGATATAAAATGGTAGGAATGAAGTTTTGGTTAAAACAGTGCAAAGGGGATGAGTTGGCGGATATGATAGAGGCCAAAGTTAAACTCTTGTTAAGCCGCTTGATTGAGCAGTATAACAAATTTCGTGTGGGTAGTGGGGGGAGTTCTAATATGGCTCAAGGGAGGCCAATCACTACTTCTACTGTTACTGCTACTGCTACCTCAACTAAATTTACTAAATTTGATAGGAAGTTAGAGAAATACCTTCAGGAGCAAGGGTTTATGGAGTTTAGATCAGAACTTGACAGGTATTTGTCAGAGGGGTGTGCACAAAAATCACCCAGTTTTGATATTTTGGATTGGTGGAGAGTTAATGCCACCAATTATCCTGTTCTTGCTGAGGTAGCACGTGATGTGTTAGCCACCCCCATTTCCACTGTTGCCTCGGAGTCCGCATTTAGTACTGGAGGACGCATCTTAGATCCTTTTAGGAGTTCATTGTCTCCAAAGACTGTCGAAGCCCTCATTTGCACTCAAAATTGGTTAAGGACCAAACCTGTCGACATCCGGGAGTTGGAAGAATATGTACAGTCGATGGACCTTGAAGGTAAGTTTGAAATTTGAAATACTTTTTTAATATCTATCTATCTCTGTTTATTATATATCTAACTCAATTTTTAATATTTTTTTAGATGATCATCTAGCTTTATCTTCAACAGAGGCTGATGTGAGTCTCTCTTCCCATTCATGCTGAAAAAAATCTATAGTAAGTGCTTTTTTCTTGCATAATCTAGAGGCTACAACTATTTATGATGTTTAGAAAATGATCTGGCATCTATCTCATTGTCATCCCTTTGTCAATTTTTTGTATAGATTGAGGATCAACTGCATTGTTGGGTGTGTCTTATAGTAGAAGAATTGCTTTGACCTATCTCATATATAATCATTGTTCAAAACTTTGTGTGTTTTGCAGGATCTCTCAATCCAATTTACTTGAAGTTGCTATTTGGTGTGGAGATTAAATCATTGATGGACATGTTATTGATTTTGCAATTCATAGAATCATATATTGTAATTTTGTGTATTGTAATCTAATATGTAATGGATTGCATTGTGATGCATGCATGGATGAATTTATGCATTTAGGATTTTGAATACATTATGCGATCAAGCTTGACTTCTTTGAAAAAAATAAAGGCTTTTGTATAAAAATTAATTATGGTTTGAAATTTTGTGTTTTGCTAATTGAGCTTTTAGAACATAAATATTATGCGATTCATCCAACTCTTTAGTGAAAAATTTAATAAAATATAGGCTTGTATTAAAAAAAAAAAAAAAACCCGGGTTGTACCCGGAACCCGGATTTCCGGGTTGTATAAACCCGGATTCATTCGGGTTTGACCCGGGTCAACCCGGTCCGGGTTCCGGCCCGGATTTGAAACCCGGGTTCCGGTCCGGGTATATCCGGGTTCCCGGGTCGGAACCCGGATGAACACCCCTAGGTATTTCAACCAAGCCATTAATGGTTGGCAGGATACACCCTAGAGAGAGGGAAACCGAATAGTCACTTCTGTTTCTTCTAATTTCCTCTCTTTCTTTCCCACCTCCAGAAGAAAACCCCATTCATTTTCTTTCTTTTCAAACACTCTTCCACATACAACCACGTGAAGAATTTGGGGGAGCACCTATCTATGAAGGCCATAGCTCAGTAAGAAAGCTCTAGCTCTACTCATTCTCACATCTAGTTTTCTTGTCACAAAAATAACATGGGTTGGATGAACCTAGAGTTCTTGGCTTGTAGGAGAAATGTTGTTTTTGTGGCTTTGTAATGTGGATTTATAAAGCTAGAAGGAGGAGATAAAAGGGTGTCCATGATGTTTTTGAATCTTGGGCATGGAGACTTAAGCCATGTTTGAATTGGTTCATCTGCATGGTTTGTGGGTTTTTAATACCAGATTCTAGGAGTTGATGTGGTTGAGGGAACACTCTTGAATGGGCAAAATGCCATTCGGTCAGCTAGAGTTTTGTCCATGAGAGTGAAAAGGCTTGTTACAAACTTAGTGTTACTCAATCTCTTAGGGTTTTTGCCATGAAGGTGAAGCTTGGTGACAAAATAATTGTCATTCGGCCTACCTAGGATTTTATGGTGCGTGTTTGTGTGTAATCTTTGATTTAAAAGAAGAGATTAGAAGGGTGGGTAAGTCCTAAGGCTGATTAGGGTTGAGAGTTGCTAGTAAGTAGATTTTGAATCCTCTAGTACTGTGTAAGTTCGGGAACTTCATTCAAACCAAGTTCTAATGGTTAGAACCTGTATTTTCAGCTTGCTTGATTCGTCAGCATTCTTATTAAATCAAGAGTTTTGTAAGTTAGCCTCTAACTTACTCTCAGATAATGTGATCACGTTTTTGCGAAAACGTTGCATATGTATGACTTGTGTCTATCTATGATTGTTGAGTACTTGATTACGACGTCACATATTCGGTCTCTTGCCATGCTAAATCATGTGTGTACTCGATTTGACATGCTATGTTTGAATCTTGTGCTTGTTGGAATCATGCCTATGTAACATGTTCGGTTATTGTAATTCTTGCTTAAGGGTCATGTTGGATCGTTATAAGTTGTGCTCATATGGTATACTTGAGTGTACATGCCATGTTTATGTTATATATTACCCTTGCTATGCTGCCATGATACATGCATTTCACATTTCATGCTATGATTACATGTTATATTCACATGCCAGACAAAGTCTACAGGTTGTGCATTAAAATAGTTTTTGACAAGATCCCAATGCTAGGATGAGGGAAAAACTTTAGTAGAACTCTCATGTCCACTCTGTAGTGACTGAAAGTAGAGTGTTAACCCTTGGGTTGATGACGTACTGCCAATGGGTTTTGAATGAGACCACAAGGTAATATTGAACATGAAGCTATATCATTAATAGATAACAAATGTTTTTCGATAAAGAGTAATCTAGATGGAAGACAAATATGATTTTATGAAATTGCACATTCATGCTCATGCATTCGTGTTCATGTTTATCTTATGCATGCTTATGTTATTTCTGTATTTGTTCTTGGGCATAACTTATTTCTATATGTCACCCCCTAAATGATAGAAGTTGTGACAAGGTTAGAAACTAACAAGCATGATGGTGAAACATAAGCACTATGAGCCCTAAAAGTCAAAGAGAGTCCTATGATCGAGAGTCTTCTCTAAGCAACTGAGAAGTTCATAAAAGATGCTTTGAAGTCGATTAAAGATGTCCAAGAGATCTTAGTAAAGAAAGGATAATGCTTTTAACTATGTTGCACAAGGCTATACTTTGTTAAACATGAAGGGACAAAGTTTTGGGGCTCTACTTTTGTATGGATGTTAAAAACTACTTATTTGGGATTAATAGAACATGTTTTGGTACCATGATATATTGCTCAATCCTTTGCAAGTTTGATTTTTCCACTACGATTATTTCATACTATCGGAAACATGCTAGGCGTATAGCATGTTAACTGTCATGTACGAAGGGTATGTAACATTGTGTTTCATATCCCGACGCTTCAATCACTCCCAAATCCCAAGTAGGGGCTAAGGCGTCACACATACCATGATAGTACTTTTACTAGTAGGTTTCGGTCGAAATTCTTTAAACTACAATGAGTACAAATGACTTTTAGTACTGCTTATGATCCTCAATCAGATGGTCAGTCAAAGGTATTTAACAAGAGTTTAGAGAATTATCTCAGGTGCTTCGCTAGAGATGGACCAAAAGACTAGTCTTAGTGGGTTCCCTTGGCTGAGTAATGGTACAACACCAACCAACATGGTTCCACAAACTGACCCCATTCGAGGCCTTATATGGATACTTACCCCATCTCCCTCTCACCTATATTCCTAGAACATCCAAAGTAAAGTCAGTAGAAAAAGTCCTTCAGCCTAGAGATCAAATTCTACAGCTTTTGAAGCATAGTCTCCACAAAGCACAAGATTGGATGAAGAGGTATGCAGACTTAAAGAGGAAGGAACAAGAGTATAACATTGGTGACTGGGTCAACTTACAGCTCCAGCCATATGGGTAGCTGTTAGTTGAACTTCAAAGGAATCTAAAGCTTGCTCCTTGGTATTACGGCCCCTTCCAAGGCTGATAGCTGCCTATATGGTTGGAGCCGTAAGTAGACCCAGTCACCTCTAATCCTTTCCATCTCTTCTATCAGTAGGCAGGCAACCTATCTGCCCAACGAGCTAAGCAAACAAACTATATATAAGCAAAAAACTTCAATCAATATTGCGTTTCATCTTTTCCTTCGTTGTTCTTCCTTATCTTCTTTCTATCCTTTCTTTGGTTCTTTCTTTCTCTCTCATTTTAGGTTTTGACACACACACATATATTCTCACATAGACCTATGTTGGTACTTATAATCATAACTATGGACATGAGGCAATTTTTAGTCTTAAGGCCATGTTTGGTAAACAAAGAAATTTTAAAAACTTTCAACATTTCTCAACTATTCTCATAAGGTCATTTTCAAACATTACTCAAAAACAAAATATTTTATTTCAAATTTTTAATTTTTCATTTAATCATTACTTAATCATTAATCAAACCCAAAAATAAATACAAATTTTTAACTTTATCTATTCACTTTCACAAACTCTAATACAATACTTATTTTAAAAAATAGGCCTTGTGAATCCAATAGCTTCTTAGGACAACTATTGCCTTCTTGTCTTCGTAGCTCAATACATCAAAGATTACCACAACATGCGATGATGAGTAGACTGTATTGTTTCCTAAATGTAGACATGGGGCATGTTGGTGTTTAGGATGGGGAGTGGTGACCTCTATTAAGTCTAAGTGCCATTCACCGCAATACTATACTTGACTGTGGCTCCATACAGTCTAAAGTAGGCAAGGAGATCGTCGAAAATGAATGTGAAAATCAGAACGTGAGATCCCTGGAGAAGAGGATCAAGTTAGCCCTTGCAAACAACTTTGTGGCCTCACAAGCCTAAGAGAGAGTGTATAGGGTACTGGCTCCTTTATTGTTTTAGCAAAAGTTTCTACGGCTCGAGCCAGTTTTGCGCCTTGACTAGGATGATAATTTAGATTAAGTATCTTGTATCTATAAGCAGGAGGATGTGCAAATTTTGATCTCTCATTTTTCAAAATGTAATCTCAAACAAATTTTCAGAATTATCAAATATTTCCAAACATTTTTAGTATCCAAAAATAGTCTTAGAGTGTGTTTCAATTTGGAATGAGCAAATCTAGGACAGTGACTTTGGAAATCCACCCTCCTACTCAGCAATACGAGCAGGGAGAAGTGGTGGCAGAGATGGGGTGGGGTAAAAAATGGCCACGCAGCACAAACGAAGTGGTCATTTATGTACGCATGTGTTGCAAACGATTAATGTTATATACTATACTTCTATCTTGAGTTTATTCAATTATGTAAATATGACACTTTCCATAACTTTTTTTTATCGTTCTTTATTTAAAAAATAAAATGTTCAAAGGTTGATAGGTTATGCTATCTCATTATAGTAAGATAAAAGTAGAATGAAGGTATAATATTTAGTATTTTTTGTTGCAATATTAGGATAAGTGACATTGTAATTGTGAGAGACTCATTGGGATGATTAAAGTAATTAATCATTCTTTTCCAAACTTATCAAGACGTACGCCTTTGATAGGCAAATACAATATAGTCAGATGTTTAGCTGCTATGAAGTTATCTAAGAAGACAATGCATTGATCATAAGCTAGCTTGATATGTGAAAATGGTTATAACAAAGTTGTTTTTTTTATCTTAAATTTTATCATATTTAATTAGTTTTATAAGCCAACAATTTAAATAGATATTCATTTTTAATGTACCACATTAACAAATATGATAAGAAATAAAAAAATCTAGATTGAAATAGAAAATTTTTCAAATGGTTAAAGACATAAAAGTGGGGATTTGACTTGGGTCTAACCCCCATCTAGTTCCCATTGAAACTGAACCCGTTATACTTGTACATGAGACAAACTCATACCCACAAAAGTTTGGTGACATTTTATTTCGGATTTAATTATGCAAAATGTATCGATGTATTAGAATTTAGTTCTCTTTTAACATGATATCAATGTATTAGTTGATGCCAAGTAACTCTCTTGACATTTTATTAATGAATATCTCTTATAAATAAAAAGAAAGAAAGAAAAAAGCCAGCCTTTGCGGTTAGAAGTAGAGCCAAAAGCCGCACTATCTGCATCCATTTCATCAATAGAATCAGCCGCGTTCGCATGCACACCTCATTTCAAGGCCATTTATCTTTTCTTTTTTTTTTCTTTTTTTAAAAATTTTTTATTTAAAAGAAAAATTATATTTATAATCATAAAATGAACAAATGTCTCACACTTCTTTTAAAAAAATAAGTAAATATGAGATTCATATAAAAAAATTAATTTTTAATAATAAACTTTTTTCTTTTCAAAATAAGTGTTCAACACTTATACAGTTTATAACTATATTTAAAATTATTTATATTTATCCATGAACAACATCACCTAACCTAACTTTATGCATAAGTAATTTGAATACATAAATTGAAAAGTCAAAAGAGAATATATTTTTCCCTTAGGCCTTATATATGTTTGTTGGATCAAACGTGGATTTGACACTAACACATTTAAAAATAAATAAATAAATAACAATACTATTTCTTTAATCTTATTAATTGATATTATATAATTTAAATACATTTTTATATGAATCATTCGAATAAAAAGTGATTTAAAATATATTCTTTGGTCACTCTCTATTTGACAAGGGTAATTCTAGGTACAGAATGGGTCAACTTTAGCATACTCATTTTAAAAAGGTAAAATATATTATTAAAAATTAATTTTTTTTTCCATTGATTTTAAATTTATTATTTTTTATTAAAAAAAATACAAAAAAATAGATTGATTTGGTTATATAAAATTAAATTATCTTATCTCATCTCATCTTATATAATTATTATAATTTGTCTAAATTCTTACATAAAATATAATAAATAATTTTATATTTTAAAATAAAAAATTATATTATAATAATATTTTATTTAATTTTTAATAAAATATATTATCTTATTTAATTTCATCTTAAGTGCATGACCAAACGAGGTCTTACCTGCAAATATTATTTATCGTTTGATGGAAATCCAACAGGAAGTACTTGCACGGTGTGGCAAATTATCCAATCCGCATAATTTAGTACAGTTGAAGATAGCTCAAAGAGTATGAAACCGTCAGCCTTGATACCTTTTGCTAGTTTGGTTTAAAATTATAAGAATTTGGAGAAAGAATAGGTGTAGGAGCTCACCCATCACCATCGTCCATCAGGTATCATCCTCAGGACCTCATCCCTCACTCTCAGTTATCTTTCAGTTACTTTCTTTCTACCCCTATTTCTCCGATTCATATCGTTTTTTCTTTGGAAGCCATGGGAGTCAGCAACAACATAACAGCTATTCTCAACTTCGTTGCCCTCCTCGCCTCCATCCCCATAATCGGGGCCGGCATCTGGCTCGCCTCTAAGCCCGACAACGAGTGTATCCACTACTTCCGATGGCCAGTG